>ML271702.1:0-12392 GCA_005239495.1 Nicotiana undulata | reverse complement strand
CTAATATATATATATATATATATATGTGTGTGTGTGTGTGTGTGTGTGTTTCTAAATCAATTTCAATTGTAATTTCAATTAATTAAGCTAGAAAAATTAGTCCAAGCAATTCAAATATAACATGATAAAGTCCTAAGTCTAACCAGACATAAAAATGATTTAGCTACGTACGGACTCTCGTCACCACGTGCGTACGTATCACCCACAACTAGTAGCACATAACAATTATATCACATAGGGGGTAGTTTCCCTCTCACAAGGTTAGACAGGATACTTACGTCGCTCCGAAGTTCCAACGCCTCTCTAACACCTCAAACCGATGTTCATCGATCCGAAATTAGTCAAACAAGGTGCAAATCAATCAAAACATACTCCAATGTGTATAATTTAAAAATATATAATAATTCTCAACACCACTCGAAAAATCAACAAAGTCAACCTTTGAGCCTACATGCCCGGATTCCAAAATTTCTTGGAGATAATCCTTACCCATAACACCACAAACTCGAATATATAGTTTATTCCTAATTTTATGTCCAATTTCGTGGTAAAAATCCAAAAATACCAAATACTAGGTTTTCTTCAAAATCTCCAATTTTCACCTCCAAATCCATGTATAATTCATTTATTCAACTCACAATGTGAAGAAATCACTTACCTAGTGGAGGATGACGAAACGCTCCTTCAAAAATTACCACAAGCTCAGCTCCGATGGAAGATTTGGGATAAAATGCGTCAAAACCCGTCTTTGCTTACTTATACACTGTCGATACGTCCTTCATCGCGAACGCGACACTAACCTCGCACTTGCAAAACACAACCTGCATCAGCTCCAAATCGTTTTTCGCGATCTCAAAGACAGTACCCCAAGCACGATTCCTTACTTGGATTGAACATCGCGAACCTGACACAATCCTCCCAAACGCGTAGGCCAAGACTCCCAGGCCCAGTTTCCCTTATGGGAACGCGACCATTCAGTCATGAACGTGGAGCACAACTGCCCAGACCTTCGTGAACGCGACTTCCTCATCGCGAGCACGTTGAACAAAAAATCCTCGAGTCTAACACCTACTTCGCGAACTCATCAATTCCTCTGCGTTCGCGAAGAACAAATCAAGCACCAGCAAATCAGCAACAACAATTTGTCCAAACTTGGTTCGAAACCATTTCGAAACACACCCGAGGCCCTAGGGACTCTGTCCAATCACACCAACAAGTCCCAAAACATGATACGAACCTGCTCGAGGACTCAAATCACACCAAACAACATCAAAACTACAAATCGACGATCAATAACTTTTCTTTAAACTTTCAAACATTAAAACTTCCACGAAAACATTCGATTCATACTCAAACATTCCGGAATAACGCCAAACTTTACGTACAAGTTATAAAACATGAAGTGAAGCTACTCAGGCCTCAAACCGCCGAACAACACACTATAACTCAAAATGACCGGTCGGGTCGTTACAACTTGTTGGTCTCCTTGTTACGTGTTTTATTAATGGGAACAACGTATATTTGATGTGACGAGTACCTATGAGTTGTCATTGGGTTAAAGCATGCGGGTAAAAATTGTTTCTTTGTATTATATTGTTTCACTGATTATGTTTTTCATGTTTAGGTTAGATTATTACCTCTTTTAATGATTTGTTTCGTGTTTATTTTTTATTTCAAATATGTTGAATATTTTGGAAGTTGATTTTGATATCGTGGAACCATAATTGAAGTGAAACTATTTCTTGCCTTGTTTTAATTATTCAAATTTGTATTGTTGCTTGTTGAGGAAGGGAGAAAAACACGAAGGGTGATGTCGTGCCTTGTTTGCATTCATTATCATATATTAAGAGATTTGAGAGTAAAATAACGAAGCGTGATGCCATGCCGATGAGTAAAAGCATGAAGGGTGATGTCGTGCCATTATATTCATGATATTACATGGTGAAGACGAGAGTAAAAGCACAAAGGGTGATGCCGTACCATTTTCATATCATTACTTTATTTTATTTCTATTTTTGGTGATTTTCTTGGTTACATTGTTGCTTAATTCGGAAAGATATTATTTCATGATTTCGTACTTGCCGTTTTATGACATTTTCCCCCTTTGTATGTCCCCTTCCTATTAATGTCTTATCGTTTTACTTGTTATTTTGCTTCCTTATATATACTTGTACATGGCTTTTACGAAGGTGTTTTGTCATAGCCTCATCACTACTTTGTCGAGGTTAGGCTTGAAACTTACGGAGTACACTGGGGCGGTTGTAATCATTATACATTTCTGTACTTCTTGTGCAAACACTGGTTGCGTTGGCTCGGATCAAATTCACTTGGAAGACTTAATGCTGATCTGCTGACGTTTGCATACCTTGAAGTCCCATTTCATTTCTTACCTTTATTGTTTATCTCTTTCGAACAGTTGTATTTATTTTATACTACGTTTGTAGAGTTCTAGTTGCTTATGTACTTGTGACTCCGGATTTCTGGGAGTAGTTAGTATCAAGTTGCTTATATTCACACTTTGTTAAATTTGAAGTTTATTTCTCACTTAATGTCATTACCTTGAATTAATTGTTAGAAATTGGTTAATTTCCTTATTTACGTCAGCTTGCCTAGCAAGTGGATGTTAGGCTCCATCACAGACCCGAGGTTCGGATTTCGGGTCGTGACAAGTTGGTATCATAAAACTCGGTTTCTTAGGTCTCACGAGTCATGAACAAACTTAGTAGAGTCTGGAGGATCGGTATAGAAACGTTTGTACCTATTTTCTAGAGGCTATGGAGTTTTAGAAAAATTTCACTTCTTTCGTTCCCTATTGTGCGAATTTATTCTATCATTTATGTTTGAATCATTCCATTCTTGTACTCTCGCAAATGGTGAGAACACGCACAACGTATACAGGCAGACAGGAGCTGGAGCCTCCAGTTGCAGCCACTACTAGGTGTAGAGACCTAGGTCGTGCCAGAGGCCGAGGCAGAGGTAGAGCTCATCCCAGAGCTCGTGCAACAGCACCCACTATGGAGACTTAGACTGATCATGAGGAGGATATCCCAGCTCAGACTGCACCAGTCGGACCCGCTCTAGTCCTAGAGGGGTTTATATCCACTCCCGTACTTTAAGACGCTCTAGTTCATTTAGTGGACCTTATGGAGAATGTGGCCCATACCAGTGCATTTTTGGTAGCACCAACTGTCTCTCAGGCTAGGAAAGGATCACAGACTCCCTCTACTCACACTCCAGAGCATATGGCCTCCATATATCAGACTCCGACAGTCCAACCAGTTGGGGGTAGTTCATCCTATTGTTGTTGCACAGACCAGGGAAAGGCCCGCGATGTCTTCTGAGGGATTGAGGAGGTTGGATAAGTTCACAAAGCTCTTCCCTATTCACTTTAGTGGTGCACCTTTTGAGGACCCACATGATTATTTGGACCGTTTCTTCGAGGTATTGAGCACCATGGGTATAGTTGAGTCCAATGGAGTAAACTTTGTAGTGTTTCAAATGATAGTTCGGCCAAGAAATGGTGGCAGGATCATGTGCGGAGCAGGACAGCTAGTTCACCGCCACACATTTAGGAGTATTTTTCTGATGTTTTAGACTTCAATACTACACAATATTATAAGTTAATTGTGCAATACCCAATTTTCGAGTGCTGTCTAATAAGAAGAACCTGGTTCTTCTTAGTATACTACTTACTACTATTTGCGGAATAATAAAGTAGTAATAGTAAAGACACAGAGATTTTTACGTGGAAAACACCTAGCTCAAAAGGTGAAAAAACAACGACCTAGTCCTCAGTAGGATTTGCTCAAACTCTTCACAAAAAATCTGATCCAAAACGGACTTACAAAATAAACTCTTTTGTAATCCTAGGACTAACTCTAATCCTCTTTGTATCAACTAGCCTCTAGATAATTTCTACAGAATTCAAGCTAACTCTAACTTGAACAATGTGTACCTATTACAATTTGCTTCTAAGAAAGCTGATAAGATACAATATTGAGCTCCTACTACAATCAACTAGACTCAATATACAAACAATGAAACTATTCCTTCTAGTTGAACTGTAGCCTTTGTATCGCACAACAATTCTGCTTGCAAAACCTCTGGAACCTTTGCTTTAGAACTTAATTCCCTTTTGCACTTGTGCGTCACCTTTTTCAGCAGTAATACTTTGATTATTTATAGAGACCGTTTGTTGAGTCTCTGATACAATTCTGATCCAACTCTTCCTTGGTAGACGAGTTTGATTGTAACTCAACTTCCTTCCTCTATTTCTGTCCTAGCTGAAATCAACTTCTATCTTCTCTATCAATTTTCAACCTTTTCGTATTAGGAGACATTCTCTTAGTTCTTTGATACTTAGCAATTACTGATATCTCCTAGACTTGTACGATTTGTGATCCAATTGCTTCATTCAGAAGTGTATGCTATGATGGACCTGGTTCAACTGGACGCCTTTTGTCAATCTTCAAAACCCATTCAGTGATATGGGCCAACAAATTCTCCCTTTTTGATGATGACAAACTCTGTGTATTTATCCTGTATACACATCCAACACTTTGTATTTTTGTGAGCATTAATCATCAAGAGCCAGGTTCATTAGGTTATAAATATCACTTTTCAAAAGATTTGAACAACACATCACACTTCCCCCTTTTGGCATCATCGAAAAGTTGCAAGATGATATTTACCAGTAATTAATTCTTACTCATGGCCAATTTAGGCAACTGCAGGTGCAAACATGATTAATCAACACAAGAAACCAATAATGTAAGCTAACTCATAAATAGAGACATTTGTCAAAACACTAATCTTTCATTTGATTAACATAGATTATCAACACCAAAACATATTAAACCAAAGACAACCAAAACATGAGTACGACAGAATTAAAAACTGAAACAAACACACTTGATACAGTCCCGAACTGGGCACTTGATAGGATAAGAGGGGGTAGTTCTGGAAATTCCTAAGTTTGGGGTGGTGCAGAAGATGCAGGATTCTTGGTTTGGAGAAGAGACAACATTTGGTGTAAGACACCCTCATTTTTCTCCTTCTCCCTGCCTAATTTAGCTATGAGAGCATCACGCTCACCTTCCACCTCAACTAAGCAAGTCTTCAAGCGAAGGATCTCCATATCCTTTTGCTCGCTTTCATGCACCAGAGTACGGACCTTGCTGTTGAACGGTTGCTTCTGAGATGAACCAGGTTCATCTGCCGGGGCACTGACAGTGTAATCACATGACAACAAAGTGTCCTTCCCATAGAAATCCTTAGCAGTAGCCATTTCAGCCTTCTTTGTGGGAACTCCAAAATGACCCAAAACTGCAGTAAGTATAAATCCATAAGGAATCGCATGGGGCTTGGTGCCATTTACCACCCTGTCCAAAAGCTGAATGATCAAAGATGACCAATTTATTTGCTTGCCTCTATATAGGCACTCCATGAGCGTTAGATCCATATAGTTGGCAATGTGCCTACGTTCTTGTCATGGCAGCAGAAATTTAATCACAAACTCAAAGAACAACTTATGTTCAGGCTTCATCTCTCTTTTGTACATTGCCCTGGGCTCAGGCTCTTCTTCATTGTCCCAATAGAATCTGGTGATGGTAAGTGCTGAGGCCATTCCATCCATGCAAGACCATCTCTGCCTTGTATAATCGTCATATCCCTCAGATGGAATGTCTAGAATGACTCCCAGTTCTTGAGCGTCAAAGGAGACTTCAACTCCCCTGACCAATGATGTAACCCTTCCTCCAATCACAGTCGCATTCCCCATGAATTCCACTACCTCATTTCTGACCAGCCTGCCCTCCAAGCGAAGGACCATGTCCTTCCAGCCTTGAGCTGCCAGAAAATCCACTAAGTACCTCATACCCGGCTCCTCCAAGTCTTTCAGTAACTTTCCCTTCAATATATGTCGCTTGCCAAACATGGAAACTCTGTCACTCGACACTTCTCCAACCTCCTTCTCATTATCTCCACTCCAATCAAGATCATTATCTTTCTCAACAATCTGAACTTTCTTCTTCGACTTTACCTTAGATCGTGTCCTCGTAGATGTACCCACGGTTGTAGCAGACATAGGTGCTGACTTCTTTGAAGAAGTCTTAGTCAATTTTTCCTCGGGTGTATTGACCACCACTAGAGTAACCTCTTCATCTTGTTGGACCAGGTCCAACATCTCATCAACAGCAATAGCCTTAACAGGCTCCCCCACTTTTGCTTTCCCTTTCTCAGCTCTCTTTCTTTTGCTCTCTTGATGAGCTTTTTCCAGCTTCTCCTCTTGTTCTCGAACATTATTTCTCGTAGCTCGTACCCTTGGAACAGGTACACCAACGAACTCATCAATTTTCCTTTTCTTTGAGGCCTTAGACTTGATGGACTTGGGAGTCCTTCTCTTCTTGGGGTCGTATGAGTCCCCTAGTTTCTTAAGTCTCTCAGCCAAGGTTTCTTCCACATAAGAAACACGATCATCTATCTCCTTCATAAGCTGTTCTAATCCAGCAGCAGCTTCCTCCACTTGATTAGTTCCCCCTATCACTACGACATCATCTTCAAGATTCTCAGGAATGGGGCCACAAATACTAAGTATGGAACCATCCTTCCCAGATCCCCTCACACCTTAAACTCCCTCATTCTCAAGAATTTTCCCAGTTTTTCTTGGCCGTCTTGGCACATCCACATCCACCACAGACCCAACCAGCACAAATCTATTTTCAGAATTTAACACAGAGGTAACTTCAGTATTACCTTTCTCAGCACTTGACGAACCAGGTGCATCGTCCTCATGTGCTGATTTAAATGATTCACTGGATGAATCAGGTGTGGGTTCTTCTTCAGCCTGTAATAGATCTTCCAAGAACTTTGCTCGTGACCCTGAAGCCATAGATTTTCGTGCAAAAACCTTGATACGACGGGGTTTTGGGGCTGGGATAGGTTTAGTGTAGGTTTAAGAGCATCATGGTATTCAGGGGTTTCAGGTGTCTCAGAAGATTCAGAACTGTATACCGGTGGGGAATCAGACTCATATACTTCTTCATCGTAGTCACGATTTTGAGAATCAGATGAAGCAGACGACATTTTTAATTTTTGAGAGAAAAAGAAGAGAGGGCAAAAGATAGTGGAGATTTGAAAGTTGAATGACTTGAATAGGGTTCCTCTATAGCTTTATTCACTATGGGTAATGATGGCCTATTTATAACTTGTGGCTGAGGTGATTATAACATATGAGTATTAACACAAGTAGGATACTAATCATTAAGGACTGTCAGTGATTTGACATTGATTAGACCGTTTCTTTCCCCCTAAATCTAGGCTAATTTAATGTGACGGAACTTCTTGAAACTGGTTCATTATTTGGGTAAGTACGAGAATTTGAACTGAACCATAAAAGGATAGAGTCCTACTCATGTATGACTGTACATGAATTAATATATGTATGGAGATGAAAACGAAACTTGTCAGTCATATAAACCAGCATGGATGAACCAGGTTCATCATGTTAAAAAACTTTATTTTGCCTCAATTCACAAATAGAGAAACATCATTAGCAACTAGGGAATCATATTAATACATGGCAGAAGAAAATGACAACAAAGACATAGTGCTGAGCAATGATTAATCTGATTAAGTACCCAATTAAAATTTCTAGCCATAAAACTTCCTCCTTTTCCCTTTTTTTTTCAATAGGTGATCTTAATCATCCCTAATTCAAGCATGTTTCTCTCATAATGCTCCCTACTCAATGCTTTGGTAAATATATCAGCAATTTGATGATCAGTGGCACATAATTCAATTGAGATCATCCCCTTCTCATAATTATCCGTTAGGAAATGGTGCCTAACATCTATGTGCTTAGTTATCTTGTGATGAACCGGGTTCTTAGTCATACTAATTGCACTAGTGTTATCACAGTAAATAGGAATGCATCCCACATCTATACCAAAGTCTAGGAGTTGTTTCTTAATGCACAACAACTGAGCACAACAAGAGTATGCAGCCACATATTCAGCCTCAGTAGTAGACAAGGCTACTGAATTTTGTTTCTTGGTAGCCCAAGATACAAGGCAGGAGCCCAAAAAGTGAGCCATGCCTGAAGTACTTTTCCTGTCAACCAGGAAACCTGCATAATCAGCATCAGCATATCCTACAAGGTCAAAATTACTACCTTTAGGATACCAAAGGCACAAATCAGTAGTGCCCTTCAAATATCTCAAAATTCTCTTCACTGCAGTGAGATGGGACTCCTTTGGATTGGCTTGAAACCTAGCACATAGTCCCACACTGAACACAATATCAGGTCTACTTGCAGTAAGATATAGTAGAGATCTAATCATCCCTCTGTACATATTCTGATCAACGGATGAACCAGGTTCATTCACATCTAATTTTGTAGTTGTGGCTATTGGGGTGTCTATCTCCTTTGAATCTTCCTTTAACTTCTTGAGGAGTTCTCTCACATACTTTTGCTGATGAATCATTGTTCCATGTGGAGTTTGTTTGATTTGCAGACCTAAGAAAAAGGTTAGCTCACCCATCATACTCATTTCAAACTCACTCCCCATTAATGTAGCAAATTCCTTGCTGAGCTTCTCAGTTGTTGCCCCAAATATGATATCATCAACATATATTTGTACAATCAGAAGATCTTTTCCCTTTTCCTTTAAGAACAAAGTACTGTCTATTTTGCCTCGTTTGTACCCATGTTCCAGCAGGAATTTTGACAATCTCTCGTACCAAGCTCTAGGTGCTTGCTTGAGACCATAGAGAGCCTTGTCAAGTTTATATACATGATCAGGTGATTCTTTGCTTTCAAAACCAGGAGGCTGTTTTACAAATACCTCTTCCTTCAAATAGCCATTGAGAAAGGCACTCTTTACATCCATCTGATGCAAAGTGAATTCCATGTGTGCAGCAAATGCTATAAGAAGTCTGATTGCCTCCAATCTTGCCACAGGAGCAAAGGTCTCATCATAATCAATTCCCTCTTCTTGGTTGTATCCTTGAACAACCAGTCTTGCCTTGTTTCTAGTAACAGTTCCATCCTCATCGACTTTGTTCCTGAAGACACACTTGGTGCCAATTATTGATCTGTCCAGTGGCCTGGGTACCAAGTGACATACTTGACTTCTCTCAAATTGATTCATCTCCTCTTGCATAGCAGTTACCCAGTCAACATCTTTCAGGGCTTCAGCAATGTTCTTCAATCAAGGACAGAAATGCATCAAACGCACACAGATTTTTCACGGAGGATCTAGTTTTGATTCCAGATCTCAGGTCTGTTATGATGTTCTCAAGAGGGTGAGAATTCTGATATCTGTGTGGTTTGAGAACCAATTGTTCACTTCTGGATTGTTCCATGTTGTCTTGTTGCTGTGGAACAGGATCATGGCCAGTATTTTCATAAGAAATTCCCCCTGTCGAGTTGCGTGGGGTTGTTGGACCTGGTCCATCACCTGTTCCATCTCCCATAGGTGCTTCAATGTAGTCATTTCTCCTCACCAGTCCAAGCTCCTCATCTTCTGGTTTCCTGTCTCTCAGATAAAATGTTAGTTTCATCAAAGACAACATGTACACTTTCTTCTACACACATAGTTCTTTTATTGTATATTTTATAAGCTTTGCTATGTGTAGAATATCCCAAGAACACTCCCTCATCACTTCTGGGATCAAATTTTCCTAAAGAATCTTTGCCATTATTATGCACATAACACTTGCATCCAAAAGCCCTAAGATGGGATATGTTGGGCTTTCTCCCTTTAAGTAATTCATAGGGAGTTTTCTCTACCAGAGGTCTGGTCATGCATCTATTGATAATATAACATGCAGTGTTAATTGCTTCTGCCCAGAAGCTGTGAGGTAGTTTGCTTGATAGAAGCATGGTTCTTGCCATGTCTTCAAGAGTTCTGTTTTTCCTTTCAACAACCCCATTTTGCTGTGGGGTTCTAGGAGCAGAAAAATTGTGATTCACACCATGTTCATCACAGAACTCAGCAAACTTAGCATTCTCAAACTCAGTACCATGGTCAGATCTGATGGATGCTAGTTGATGTCCTAATTGATTCTGAATCTTCTTGACAAATGAGGTGAACATTTCAAAGGCTTCATCCTTAGATGCCAAGAATAAGGTCCGAGTGAACCTTGAGAAATCATATACTAGCACCATCACATATATCTTCCCACCTCTACTTAGAGTTCTCATTGGACCACACAGATCCATATGAACCAGTTCCAACGACCTGGTGGTACTGACCATTTTCTTACTTTTGAAAGAAGACCTTACCTGCTTCCCCCTTGCACATGCCTCACAAACCTTGTCTTCTTTGAACTTAATGTTGGGAAACCCTACCATTAAGTCCTTAGAGACCAACTTGTTCAGTTGAGTTAGACTTGCACGACCAAGTCTTTTGTTCCATAGGAGGGGATCACTGTCCAACACACTAAGGCAAGTGAGTTCATTGTCAGACAGTGTGGACAAGTCAATGACATAGATATTGTTCATTCTTTTTCCCTGCAAAACAATCTTGTCAGTAAGCAGGTTGATCACAAAACATTTTGTGGAAGTAAAAGCGACAAGGTTACCTCTGTCACACAGTTGTGACACACTGATAAGGCTATATTTCAAGCCATCTATCAGATACACATGTTCAATTGAACGTGTGTCATCTTTACCTACCTTGCCGACCCCTATTATTTCACCTTTCTTTCCGTTTCCAAAGGAGACATTTCCTCCTTTGAGGTTTTCAAGTGAAAGGAACCGTTCCTTGTTCCCTGTCATATGCTTGGAGCAGCCACTATCCAAAAACCAAAACTGGCTGCCTCCCTTCACTTGTACCTTCAAAAGAAAATCAGGGGTTAGTTTTAATAACCCAAACTAGTTTGGGTCCTTTTACATGAGAGAATGGATGAATCAGAGTTTTTCTAGCCCAATTTGGTAGCCAATTTTTCTTTTTAATAAATCGCTCATTTTTCTGACTGGCCTTTTCTTTTGCAGAACACTCATTTTTAGAGTGGCCAGTCTTCCCACAATGGGTGCAAATTTTATTTTTAGGGAGAGTGAGATACTTGCTTTTGGGATCCCACTTAGGCAATTGACTCCCAAAACCAAGCCCTCTCCGGTTGCTACTATGATTCTCTTGGTGCCATATTAAAGCATCAAAAGACTTATTCCACTTACGTGTTCTATCAAATTCATGTTTGACTTTGCCAAGTTCTTCTTTAAGAGTTCTTATCTTCTCATCTTTGGCATACATTTTGTCTTTTAAATTTACCTAAGTCTTCTTCTAAATTCACATGAGAGTGATCAACTACCTTTTTACTGGATGCTAGTCTTAACTTTAAATTTACAGATTTTAGTTTTAGAATATCAGTTTCGAGTGGTTGAACCTGATTCACCAAGACAGTGTTTTTCTTTTCAGATTCACTGACCCTTATTTCCAGGTCCATGCATTTTGCTCTCAACATTGCACACTCTTTAGATAGTTGATATTTCTCTTTAGAGTTCTCCTCAGAATCATCAATGAAGTCAAGTAGCAACTCAGAGAGTTTCTCCTTAGATATAAACTTTATTTTTGTTTTAAGATGTGAGATACTTACTTGAGGTTCTTCATAAGTCTCCTCATCAGATTCTCCAATTGCCATGAGAGCCTGATCTTCCGTCTCACCATCTTCTGATTCTTCATCTGAACTTTCCCCCTAAGCAGCTACCATTGCCTTTGTAGTTCCTTCTTCCTGTTCTTTCTTTCATATCTCTCCTTCTTCCATTCTACTTCCCACTAGGGGCAGTTCTTGATGAGATGATCAGTTTTTCCACACTTGTAGCATCCCTCATTAGTTGGCCTTTTAGGAGCCTTTACCTTGTTGAAGTTTCCCCCTCTAGTGATGCCTTTCTTCCTCATCAGAAAGTTTCTGAATTCTTTGGTGATCATGGCCATCTCATCATCCTCCAGATCTGCTCCCTCTGTGATCCTTAGTGCTAGACTCTTTTCTTTCTTTGGGGTATCCATTTTCATCGTCTGCCTTCTGAGTTCATAAGCAGTAAGGTTGCCAATCAACTCATCTAGTCTCAGGGTTGCCATATTTTTGGATTCCTGAATGGCAGTTATCTTGCTTTCCCAGGATATAGGCATAACCCTTGTCAAGATTTTCTCAACCTTGTCTTCTTCAAGGATGACTCTTCCAAGAGACTTGAGTTCATTAGTCAAAGTTGTGAACCTTGTGTACATCTGAATTATTTCTCCTTCTTTCATAGTGAAGTTTTCATACTGAGAGTATAACAATGTACCTCTAGAACTCTTTACTTGAGATGTTCCTTCATGAGCCACTTTTAGAGTATCCCAGATTTCCTTGGCAGTGGTGCAACTTTGGATTCTGCTGTATTCATCTGGGCC
>ML271701.1:1042-12389 GCA_005239495.1 Nicotiana undulata | reverse complement strand
ATATATATATATATATATATATATATATATATATGTATATGTATGTATGTATGTATAGATGAATAACAATAATGAAGAACTAAACAAGTATCATCGGGAGGGGGAAACATGCTGAGGGGGGATACGAGATAAAGAATTACAGCAGAATGATAACTTGAGCAACCAATATACTATGAATCAATAAAAAATAGTGAACACAGTAAAGGAAAAATGCACGGCATCACCCTTCGTGCTTTTACTCTCATACTCACCATGAAATTAATAGCAACAACATGACATCACCCTTCGTGCATTAACTCTTATAACATGGCACGACATCACCCTTCGTGTATTACACTCACAATATGGTACGACATCATCCTTCGTGCATTAACACTCTCAACCTCACATAAAGTCAATAGAAATGCCGGGCCTTCACCCTCCGTGCATTAACACTCTCACTTACCATATTTCAATGAAAAAATCACAACAGGGAGATAAAATAACAAGTACAAGTCTTCCTTCCACATTTGGTTCCACAATGTTAACCTCAACTTCGAAATCAATACTCAAATATCACCAAAAGGTTCGTAAGCATGATAAAAGCGATCGAGTTACAATACTAGTCTAAACATGGATAATATGAACAAAGGAAGCTATAATTGCAAGAAACTAAACCCCACCCACATGCTTTAACCCGACTACAACGCATAGGTACTCGTCACCTCACATATACGTTGTTCCCAACAATTAAACACGTAGCAATTAGGCAAACAATTACTATTCCCTCAATTCAAGGTTAACCACGACACTTACCTCACTCCAACGATCAAACTCAAAGCTCAACCACGACTTTTCCTTTAGCACAATCCTATGAACCAATAGAATCTAGCAATTACCAATCAAAAAATTCAATTTAGCCTTAGGAACTACCCACGATTGTAAAGAATTCAATTTAAGCCATTTTTGAAAAAGTCAACAAAAGTCAACACCCGGGTCAGCTTGATCCAAACCCGAAATTCAGACCAAAAACCGATTACCCATTCACCCCTAGCCCGATTATGTGGTTTGTTTTTGAATCTGACCTGAATTTGAGGTCTAAATCCCCAAATTACCCAAATCCCTAATTTCTACCCAAACCCCCAATTCCACCATGAAAACCTTAGTTTTTAGGTTGAAATCTTAGGAATAGTAGTGAAAGATTGAAAGGAAATAAGTTAGATTCACTTACCAACGAATTGGGGAAGAAGAAGTCTTGGAAAATTTGCCTCTAAGGTTTAAGGTTTTGAAAATTTGGGAAATGAACCAAAAATCTCGTCCCAAAATCAAAATGATCAGTTGCAGGTGTCGTATTTGCGACCTGGGGCTCGCAAATGTGAAGAACCTATCACAAACACGAAGGTTTCCATATTCCTACTACCATCACAAATGCGGAGTAAATCTCATAAATGCGAGCCTGACCACTTCCGCAATTGCGACCAAATGATCTTATTTGGGATCACTGCCTTCCCCCGTCCCATTTCGAAAATGCAAAGAATGGTTCGCAAATGCAAAAGCCATAAGGCCTAGCTATTCTTCGCAATTGCGAGAAATAGCTCGCAAATGCAAAACCTGCAGAGGTCGCAAATGCGATGTCTGATCTCGCATTTGCGAGATCAGAGGCCTACCCCAGAAACTGAAACACCAGCAATGATCTAAGTCCAATTTTTGTTCCGTAGCCTATCCGAAACTCACCCGAGCCCTCGGGGATCCAAACCAACCATGCATACAAGTCTAAAAATAATATAAGAACTTGCTCAGCATGATCAAATTGCCAAAGTAACACCTACAACTACGAATTTAACACCAAATCAAATGAAATTTTCAAGAAACTTTGAAACTCCTATTTTCACAACCGGACGTACGCATCTCGTCAAACCAAGTCCGTTTTTCATCAAATTTCAAAGACAAGTCATAAACATGGTATTGGACCTATACCGTGTTTCGAAGCCAAAATACGAACCCGTTATCTAAAAGTCAAACTTTGGTCAAACGTTTCAAATTCATTAAGCCTAACTTTCAAATTTCGACAAAGTCCGATATCTCGGGCTAGGGACTACTGAATTCGATTTAGAGCATACGACCAAGTCCAAAATCACGATACGGACCCACCGCGACCGTCAAAACACGTAGTCGAATATTTTTATTAAAAATGTTGACCGAAATCAACTCAAATGAAGTTTTAGGCAAAAATCCTTAAGTTTTCATAGTTTTTAACATAAAAGCTTTTTGGAAGGACGGCCGGACTGCGCACGTAAATCGAGGAAGGCTAAAACATGATTTTAAGGTTTCAAAACATGAGATGACCTATCGGGTCATCACAAGTTCATCCTCCCGACGGACTTTGTGATTCTTGATTGTGAAGTGGACTATGAGGTGCATATTATTTTGGGTAAACCTTTCCTTGCTACGGGGAAGGATCTTGTTGATGTGGAAGCCAGTGAGATCACCTTCCGGGTGGGTGATGAAAAGGTGGTTTTCCATGTGTGCAAATCTATGAGGCAACCGAATAGCAATAAAGTTTGTTCGTTTGTAGACTTATTGACCAAGGTGATTGTTGATGATTCTAGTGCCATAATGAATGTTGATGATACTTTGGAGGCCGTATTGCTTAGTCATGATGATGATGAAAAGGAAGGCTATGTGGAATGTGTGAATGCATTTCAAGGAATAGGGTCGTATACTTATGAACCCGACAAATTGTCCTTAGATCTTGAAAATCGGAAGAATCCTCCAATAAAGCCCTCAATCGAGGAGCCTCCCACTTTGGAGTTAAATACATTGCCTCCACATCTCAGGTATGAATTCCTTGGCTCATGTTCTACTTTACCGGTTATTCTGTCCTCCTGTTTGACTAACGTGTAGGTAGACTCTACTTTGACGGTGCTACAAAAGAGGAAGAAAGCTATCAGATAGACTTTGGCGGACATTCGCGGTATAAGATCCGCCATTTGCATGCACAAGATTATTTTTGAGGAGGATTCCAAACCCTTCGTTGAACATCAAAGAAGATTAAATGAAGTAATGCAAGAGGTGGTGAATAAGGAGATCATAAAATGGTTGGATGCCGGGGTTGTTTACCCCACTTCCGATAGCTCGTGAACCTCTATGGTGCAATATGTCCCAAAGTTGACTGTGGTCACCAATGACAAGAACGAGTTGATTCCCACAAGAAAAGTGATCGGGTGGAGAGTGTGTATGGACTATCACAAGCTCAACAAAGTCACACGGAAATATCATTTCCCACTTAAATTCCTTGATCAAATGCTTGATAGGTTGGCCGGCCGAGCTTTCTATTGTTTCCTTGATGGATATTATGGCTACAATCAAATTCTTATTGCTTTGGAGGACCAAGAGAAGACTACTTTCACATGTCCTTATGGTACTTTCGCATTCTCGCGGATGCCATTTGGGTTATGCAATGCACCAACGACTTTTTAACGGTGTATGATGACTATCTTCACCGACATGGTGGAGGATTTTCTTGAGGTCTTCATGGATGACTTTTCCGTGGTCGGGAATTCTTTCGATGATTGCTTGCAAAATTTGGATAAGGTCTTGGCAAGATGTGAGGAGACAAACTTGGTTTTGAATTGGGAAAAATGTCACTTCATGGTTGAGGAAGGCATTGTCCTCGGCCACAAAATTTCAAAGCATGGTATTGAAGTCGACAATCCCAAAATAGAGGTGATCTCTAAAGTCCCACTCCTACACCCGTGAAGGGAGTGAGGAGCTTCTTGGGTCATGCGGGGGTTCTATCGCCGTTTCATTAAAGATTTTTCCAAAGTGGTGAACCCCTTGTGTAAGATTTTTGAGAAGGATGCCAAGTTACATTTCAACGAAGATTGCATGAAGGCATTCGAATTGCTCAAGTTCAAGTTGACTACTACTCCTATTATCACCGCACAAGATTGGAGCTTGCCTTTCGAGCTCATGTGTGATGCGAGTGATGTGGAAGTTGGAGCACTTTTGGGGAAACGTATCAAATAAATCTTCCATCTGGTCTACTATGCTAGTAAGACCATGAATGATGCACAAGTTAATTACACAGTGACCAAAAAATAGCTACTTGTTATTGTATTTGCTATGGAGAAGTTCTGCCCGTACTTGATGGGTACCAAGGTGATTTTCCATGCCGATCATGCGGCGCTTCGGTACTTAATGAGAAAGAATAATTCAAAGGAAAGGTTAGTGCGGTGGGTGCTTCTATTGCAAGAGTTTGATTTAGAAACTCAAGACCGCAAGGGTAGTGAAAACCAAGTGGCAGACCACTTGTATCGTTTGGAGGAGGAGGGGAGGTGTTACACCCCATGTTTTCATACGTGAAAGTACGCCATAAGTAAATTAATAAAAGCTCGGAAATGAGATGTTACATACCGCATTGTCCTACATTAAAGTTTTGTCGTAAGTTAATCGACGTAAGTTTGGGAATAAGATAATTTTGGGATTATAAGTATTATGCTATTTCAAACAAGTGATAAGTAAATTCGTGAAGGTGAGAGGGTAAGAAAATTGAAGCAAATGATTTTTGTCGAAGTTTGACAATTTGGGATAAAATACGGTCTGAGCTACAATACCCGGTATTTATGGAGTAGTACCATAAAAGGTACCACTTGACCATAATAGTAAGCTATATAAAATATGTTAAAAATGAGTTGTATTTTAAGTAATTTGAGGTAATTTTTTATTATGTGGATAATTAGGTAATTAGTGATCTTAGTGGGAGATTAATTATCTAAGTGTATTTGGATAAGTGTTGATTAGACTCCAATGTGGAGGCCCAACGGACTCTTAATAATGAGCCTTAACCCACAAAGCAAGATAGCACAATTAGAGGACTTTGTGGCCAAACTCATCAAAAGAGTGGGCCCCACACCCATTATGGTAAAAGACCTTTCATTCATAAATGAGGTGCTTATCTCTACAAAGTAAAGAGTGAGATGCTTATATCTAGTCTTCAAGTAAAGAGTGAGATGCTTATATCTAAATGAGATTCTTGTCCCTACAAAGTAAAGAGTGAGATGCTTATATCTATTCTTCAAGTAATAGATGAAACTCACCAAGATCTCTTTAAGAGAGATGCATCTATAAGTAACAGATCTCCTTCAACAATTTCATACGAAGTTACATTGCGTAATAGCAATAGGATTTGCAATTCTAAGAGAGTACGATACAATCTTTCTCAAGAACATCATACAGATATTTCCCTACTTCGGTCCGCCATTACATGTTGTCGCAATTGACGTCTGTTAAAGGAATTGTCAAGAGAATCGGATCAGGTATGTTAAGGTTAAGCCCTTCCATCATTTTTGCATGATATCGTAATTACATATGTTTGATAACGAGGCATAAGAGAAAAGTTCATACTCCCGAATTTATATACATTATCCTAGTCTCATAAGTACAATATTTTCCCTTATCGGGACTTCCAATTGAGTATTGTCTTCTTCCAGTCAAGAGTGCAGAGGGTCTATATATATACAATATTTTAACCACCATCGAGCTATAATCGGTGAGCAAGACCCTATTGGGAAACCTCTGATCAGATGGTAAGTTATATGCCGAACCTACTGTGGCCGAACACCTATGAGCGGGCCGAGATACAAAGCCTAGTATGGCCGAGCGCCTATGAGCGAGCCTATTATGGTAGAGCAGTTAGATATATTGAGCCCTGTAAAGACGTACATCCATTTTACTTACTATATTGAGAGAGTTGAGTCAGTATCAGCAGGTAAGCATATCTTCTGATTATCTTTGATTGCAAGTTACTTTCAGTTATTATATTATCAAATTAGTTTCACCTTTCAGTTATTCTATTGCCTTACATAATCGGTACATTATTAGTACTGACGTCATTTTGTTGGGGACGCTGCATTTCATGCCTACAGGTATAGACAATCAGTTTGATGAGCCCTCATAGTAGATGAGGTTAACATTCAGTGAAGGATCGGTATGACTCCACCTCATTCAGAGTGCAGCCGAGTCTATGAGTCATCGTGTCAGGATTTTGCTACAAACTAATGGGTAGGCCGGTACCCTGTCCCATTTGACATCTAATACTCTTAGAGGCTTTGTAGACAGAGGTTCATTTTGTACAGTATGTCAGAGGCCTTGACAACCCATATGTGTTCATGTTTTAAGAAAGATGGTTCACTGGTACAATGCTTTCCCAGTATTAGTTATACATTACAAGTTGTGGCCATGTTGGCGCAGTTACCAATGATAGTACGATAAGAAAGATATGTTACGTTGGTACTCGGTTGAGTAAGACGCCGGGTGCCCGTCGTGGCCCTTCGGTTTGGGTCGTGACGAAAGTGGTATCAGAGCAATTATGTCTTAGGTAATTTACAAGCCGTGTCTAGTGGAATCTTGTTTATGGGTGTGTTGTGCACCACACTTATAAGCAGGAGGATCTAGGGCATTTAGGATGGTCACTCTTTCTTCTTACTCTAGATCGTGTGGTAGAGCTCAATTGTAAGAACTCAATTTCCTAAACTCTATCTTATTCATAATACGACGATGCCTACCTCCAAAAAGACGGTTGGTAAGAGAGATAGATGTCGAAGAATCGAGTCAGAGGAACTCAATTTCATCATGCTTATGATGAGTAAATGTAAAGTTTTCAGCTGAACATGTGTGTAAGCTTCTTGATAAGGAGCCTTAAGGCAAGAATATCTACACATATGGTGAAAAGCAATAAGAGATTCAGGAGGTAGATATAAGTTTTAACAACAAAGAGAAGCAAGGTGAAAGAGGGTACGAGGTACTCAGGTAGTGAAGATTATAATTGTTTAAAATTCAGGAAGAGTTCAACAATAACAGAGGTATGTACAATTAGCCACACCCATCCTAGTTATGCTCCATGGGAGCCAACAAATATGGTTTAAGAGAAGGACAGGATATCAAGATCCGGGTAGGGCTAGAGAAACCCAAAATGGTGAATGTATTATTTGAGTTAGTTGAGATATTCCAAATGTGCTAATAAATCTCCATGTCAGACACCCAGATGGATGGATTGTTTGCGTCATATAGATATGAGTACTACAAAGATAGGCACTGGAAGCTTGGAAAGGATAAAATATTATCTTAGTGTGGTTGTTGTTCCTAGTAGAGAAAGAATGATAGACAACCCGAAGAGCTAGTAGATTGAGCAAGGGGAGCTAAAGGTAATAGAATGTCTTGTTCGAGTTTTCAGAATAAAGTGATAGACGTAAATGTTAGCGGAATATAAGAAGAGAGTCAATGAAGCATTATGAGTAAGATATGATACATGGATAACAACGATAGATAAAAAAGATGATATTATTACAAAGTCTATAGTCAAGTGAGGGAAGGGACGAGAGGTGACATGCCTTGAGACAACAAAAGAGTATAGGCCATAAAGTCATATCATCATTTCGAGAAATAAGTTCTTGACTCCAATGCAACTACCGGAAGGAAAAGTTAGACCCTAGAGTAATAGAAATCAGTATGGGCTGGTGAACAAGATAAACTAAACATGAATTAGGGTCTGACTGGTTTGATAATGGTCGACATCATGAGATTTCAGATTTGAATTCTAGCAATAATAGAATGGGAAATAGAAGAATATTCATGAGAAATTCATAGAATGGTCATTCAGGAAGACGCTTCCTAAAGCAGGCAATGTGAACAAAGTTAAGCTTAAGGGATAGTATGTGCCAATTATACTAAGGGTCACCCTCGCGAGTAAGGAATTTCGTCATCCTTGGTACAAAAGTATTACCTTAAGGAGAGTAAGGGTCATCGATGATGTGAAAAGATGCCAAAGATGAATAGGTAAACCATCTATAGGTAGATCTCCGTAGCTCCAACTCTTAGTACTCCCCTAAAGGGGGGAATATAGAATAACGTGGCATTAAGTCAGAATTAAGTGGTTCTAGTAACTATGGAGTGGTAAAGAAAGAATACGATAAAAATGAGAAAGGGACTAGGTTGCACTTACTTAAATCCTACTGATATGCTATGATTCTAGAACATTATGCAAACACGATGTGAAGGAGAGGAAGTGAGGGTTCTTGCCCGAGATGTTATTGATAAATAAGAACCCAATACGAGATGTAACTTAAGAGAAATGAAATAACCCAAGAAAGATTATGCGGAATATTGATATGAGAATGGCCAACGAGTAGTTAGTAGTTGATTCAGGAAGAGCCTAGTTATGGCTAGACAAGAGGATAAAAACAAATCAGCAGATCGTGCGACATAAACATAGTGAACCCCAACATAGTGAATTCAATCTCGCAGTGATGATATTGTAATCCTGGAGAAATATTCAGATAACAGTGGGGTAGTTAAAGGTACCATATGAGTGTTATGGAAATAAAAGAGAGTGCCACCGGGAAGACATTCAAAATATCATCTCAGAAGCAACCCTACAAGCACAAGGGCGTGGAGGTAAGTAACTACGGATAATTATAGGCGAGAAAGGACATCAAGAATTCCATTAGGTATACGATGTAATAAGCTCACAACTTTACTAGGTCCAGAAGGTATCCCTAAGTACTACAACAAAAGATTTTCTAAGGAAATAAGAAAGAAGGCTCCAACCTAAGATCAGTGACCTAAAGAGGGAATTGTCTTATAACAACAGTCTCACAACTACATTATATGTACTCCATAAGAAAGTGGCACCTACCATGGCTAATAAACGGGAAGTAAAATCAGAAGTGATATTCAAGATCATATGAGTGGCATGGAATTCCAACATGCGTGGGAACTAAGATAAACTAAGTATGCATGCAACAAGGGGGCAGAAGACCAGGAAAAATAATGTCTTACATTTAAAGAAATCTAAGAAGGAACGAAAAGAATTATTCGATTAATGATCCAGAGTTAGTTGCGTTATGAACGCACTTAAGAGTTCGGAGTCTTATACATGCAACATATACGTTGTCAATCATACAGTCGTAGAATATTTCGACATAAGTTAAAAGAAAGAATTGAGCCCAGGTCATAGATAAAGGATTTAATTGTTAAAAGATTGTGTCATAGATATTCCATAGCACCATGAAAGGCTAAAACTAATAACTGATACCATGAGCCACAGATCGAGAGATAACTTATGTGGCTATAATTCCATAGTTTCGTACATTATTTGCCTTGCATTTTACATGCTTTAATGATAAATTGCACTTTATTTGCGCGTAATAGGGTCTATTTTATGTGTAGGTGAATTGGAGATGAAAGTAGAGCAAAAGGGATACTTAAACGTTGAAAGTGTGCTCAAGAACAGTGAAAAGGAGAAAGTTGTCGAAGCCAGGCCTAAAGCAGGATTTAGCCTGGCGACACCAGGCTAGTATGCAGGCGTAAGACCCGGAGAGGCTAGGTAAATTCCAGTTTAACCAGGCGTTAGACCTGGCGAGTCCAGGCAAAGGCCAGCTTAATCAGGCGTTATGGCTAGGGACGCCAAGGCTGGGGCGAGATGTATTCCGAGTTTTGAAAATTTATTTCGTCTCATGGGTTGACTAGGAATTGATGTACATGTTTAGGTCTTTTCCTACACATATAAATAGACCTAAAAATGCCACTTTGAGGAGTTTTTGCGACCGGAGGCAAGAACATCACGTGGACAACTTTTGGAGGAGAAAATCATAGAGTTCTTTATCCCATTATATTTTCTTTGTAATTTGTTTATGAAAAATACTTGGAAAAGTGTTACTACGAACATGAGTGGCTAAGCACTCTAGTTTCTAGGGTTGTGGTTGAAATGATTATTAACGTTTATTAACGACATCTTCGTTTATTTAGATTATAATCTTGTGGTTGTTTCTCTAATTCTGTGCATAAATGCTTAATTGTCTGGCCAGCAGTTGAGTTCTATTTAATATCTATGCTATGCTTTGGAAAGCCGTATTTAGATTAGAGTAGAGTTATAAAGAGCTTGTCTTTGAACCAGTGGCTCGGTGGAAGATTTTGCGGTTAGGATAGAAATATACCTAACAGTCTTGCTTAATTAAATACTGTATTATATTCGTTCGTGATAGACTCAATACCATAGGAATATAGGGTTGATAATTTTGGGCAGGCGAATAGTATTGTGGGAACATGCTATTCATATAAACGATCCGGTTAATTAGCAACCATAGATAATCTGGATTAACGAGTGTGATTATTGAACTTAATTGGATTGATAAACCAACCACAACCCTTGAATTTCCATCTCTCTAAAGTAAAATCTCGTCATACAAAACCGCATTCTTGATAAGTTAGTTGATATTTGTTTAATTTCCGCAATAGTAGATTAATAGTAAAATATCACTTCTAAATATCTTGGACAATTAATTGATTTTTGTTTGCTTAGTTAACGATCAATCTAAGTCTCTGTGGGTTCGACATCAAACTTTTGAATCACTCGATTACTTGACGACCACGTATACTTGCGTTTGTGTTTGGTCCCAACAAGTTTTTGGCACCGTTGCCGAGGACTTAGTTATTGATTGTTTAGTTAAGTTAAGCTTTTATTCATTATTTTTTCATGTTTTAATTTTTTTTAGTTTGCTTTATTTTTGATAACGCAGGCTCTTATCTTGGATACGGAGGAGTAGAAGCGCACACAATCTGTCACGACCCAAATCTCGATTCAGGTCGCGATGGCGCCCAACGACGGGGTTAGGCAAGCCAACACAATTTACACTAAGTGATACCCTTCCCATCCAATTAACAAGTCAACGATTTCCAGTTTATAACAACTAACATGATACTAGCCTTGAGTGAAGGTAAAGTCATAGTAGATAGCTGAAATAAAACATACACATGCCTGTACAACCCGAACCCAAAAGATATATATATATATACACACACTACGCGTGTGTGCCAGGAACTAGTGTCACGAGTGCCATGGGCAACTACTGAATATACAATGACTACAATATATACAGAGTCTCCGTCTGAATGAAATGGACAGAGAATATAACAAAAGAACTCCAGGGTGCTTCTAGGAAGTCGCCGGGAAAGCAGCTCACCGTGAAGTATGCCCACGCTATCAATATCTAGCACCGGCCTGATAATCAGATGCGCTAGCTTCCGGACCTGTACAGTCAAGTACAGAAAGGAAAAGAAAGTGCAGCATGAGTACATATTAAATAAATATGTACCCAGTGAGTATCCCGCCTAAACTCGAAGAAGTAGTGACGAGAGGTCGACTCGATACTCACTAAGGTCCAACAGTACTAACATATGATAGAATGTAATTAAATACAGTAAGCATGTCAGGGAAAATAAGCAATCAATATATATATATCAAAAGCAGAAATTCAACAATCGCTGAACTAAACAATAAAGCACTTTCAAGGGTAAGACCACCGAACGA
>ML271699.1:134961-156486 GCA_005239495.1 Nicotiana undulata | reverse complement strand
ACGAGGGGACATGTCGTGCTCTGTTATTTGATTGATTCCCGCATACTGGTAGTTGTTTCTTCGTTTTCTGCTTTTACTTTTCAGCCGCATTCTCACTGTACCGTTGTGAATTAGATGTTGTTTTTCCGTGTCCCCAACATGTACACTCCATATCTTATTTTATCGTTTAAGTTCCGATATTATTACTGCCCCGTTAATTTTTCCCCCCTATTTGTCCCCATATATCTTTTATTTGATCATACTTGTTCTCATTATCGATTAATTCTTGTACATATATCTTCTTAGACTAGGACAGTTGATCGTATTATGCTAAGTCTAGCCTTGTCACTACTTCGGTCGGGGTTAGGCTTGTCACTTACTCAGTACATGGGGTCGGTTGTACTGATACTACACTGCACTTCCTTGTGTTGTGCAGACCCTGCTACCGGACCCCGTGGAGCGTTCTGAGGGAGATACCTTCAGTCCATATCAGAGCTTCGAGGTATACACTGGCGTCCGTGGATCCCGAGGCTTCTTTCCTTTACCGTTTCATTGTCTTTCTCCTTTATTTCCAAGGCAGAGTCGTACTTTCATTCCAGACTTGCATTTAGAATTCTAGTAGTTAGTCCGTGAGATTGTGACACCCCAGTTTTGGGAGTTTACGTTATTTCATAATTATTATGTTCTTACTTTCCACATTTAATGTTTCGTTATTTTTATTAGTGATGTTTGAAGGATTCTGTTGGGAATATGAAATAGAGAAAAGCATGTTATCGATTTTCGGTTAAACGGTTGTCCCACTATTGTCTCAGTATGTGATGGGAATTTGTTGAAGTTGATGAGTTAGCGTTTTATTCCGTATTAAAAGATTTTAAATTGCTATTGCAAGTTATACGTTGGCTGGCCTAGCGGGTTCAACGTTAGGCGCAGTCACGGCCTAAAGGGTGGGAATTTGGGTCGTGACAGTTGGGAATTCTATAATTAAGCTTCGGAATTGAATTGTTAAGCAATTATTGATAATATTGAGTCAATTATGTCTATATACGATTGTTTCGGAGTTGGGTTCGAAAGGAAAAGCGGTGCTAGAGGCTCGATTTGGATTCTTGGAGTCGAAGTTAATGTTTGGCCTAACCTTAGCTTGAGGGAATACGTGTTGAGTCATATCTGTTACGTGTTTATTCCATGTTCAATGTATAGGTGAGGTGACGAGTACCTATATATTGTTGTCAAGCATGCCCGTGAGTCGGTTTTGATACTATATGTGTTTCTCTTCGATATTCACTCTGTTATGAAGTAGATTTCATTTTGGAAGTTATCCAATTGTTGAAAATACTTGGTTGAGAACTTGTTGATATATTGTTTCAGTTGAGGATTATTTTTAGTAAGTTGTATACTTGAGCGAGATTTTTTATAACTGTGTCCCTTGCTGGGACGGTATTATTTTGTTGTTGTTCCCTTGACGGGGTGTTGTGATTTATGCTTCATGCTGATTGATTCCCTTGCCAAACAGTTGTTTTGATATTGTTTGCGTGAGGAAGAGTGTAAAGCATGAAGGGTGATGCCGTGTATCCATTTATTCATTTCATGGTGAGGATGAGAGTAAAAGCACGAAGGGTGATGCCGTGCCATGATTTTACATTTAAAAGCACCAAGGATCATGTTGTGCCCTATTATTTATTCATTGCATTGTGAGGATGAGAGTAAACATGTAGGGTGATGCGGTGCCATGATTTTACATTTAAAAGCACGAAGGATCATGTCGTTCCCTTTTATTTATTCATTGCATTGTGAGGATGAGGGTAAAGGCACGAAGGGTGATGCCGTGCACTTGTTTTGGTGAGGATGAGAGTAAACATGTAGGGTGATGCGGTGCCATGATTTTACATTTAAAAGCACCAAGGATCATGTTGTGCCCTATTATTTATTCATTGCATTGTGAGGATGAGGGTAAAGGCACGAAGGGTGATGCCGTGCACTTGTTTTGGTGAGGATGAGAGTAAAGCACGAAGGGTGATGACATGTACATATTTGCTTTGTGTTGTTACTTCCTGTTGACATTTATTTGTTTATATCGTTGCCTTTGTCCAGTTATTCAGTATTATTTTTCCCCTTGTTCCCCGTATGTGTTTCCATGTTCTGTTGTACTTAATTATTTATTTCCTGTCACTTTTGTGTTATATTATATTGAATTGCACAGGTATTTTGTTGTTTGTCGTGTCTAGCCTCGTCACTACTTCGGCGAGGTTAGGCTCGGCACTTACTCAGTACATGGGGTTGGTTAAACTGATGCTACACCTGCACTTTTTTATGTTGTGCAGATTACGGAGCCGGACCTAGTGGGCATTGATCAAGGGAGTATCCTTCAGTCCACATGCGACACTGAGGTAGTCCCGTAGACGTTCGCAGGCCTTGGCGTCGCCTCCTATATCTCTCTTTTCTTGTCTTTTCATGTATTTCCGAGATAGTAGCTCCTTGTTTATTCAGACTTATATTTTTAGTAAATCTTAGACAGTCCATGAAAGTTGTGACACCAGATTTTAGGGAAACTATTAGAGGCGATTTGTGTAATATTGTTCAATCAAACTGTTAGATTTCATTTCTTCCGCACTTTGATTCTAATTGTTCTTGAATATCGCTGTTAATTGTTAAGTAATAAAGGAATATAGTAGAATGATTGGAAACGTTGGCTTGTCTAGCGGTTTCAATGTTAGATGCCATCACGGTTCCGACAATGGGATTTCGGGCCGTGACAAGTTGGTATCAGAGAACTAGGTTCCTTAGGTCTCACAATTTAGGTACAAACTTGGTAGAGTCTAAGGGATCGGTACAGAGACGTCTGTACTTATCCCCCATAGGCTGCAAAGTTAGGAATAACTTCACATTTCTTCTTCTATGTCATGTTATTTGAATTCTAAATGCTAATTGAGTTTCTATTCTATTCACTCGCAGATGGCGAGAACGCGTGCTTCCTCATCTACCGATCAGAAACTCGATCCTCCTGTTGCAGCTCCTAGGAGGGTCCGAGGACGAGGCAGAGACCGTGCTAGAGGGCGAGGCAGGGCTCAGCCTAGAGCAGCAGCCCCAATAGAGGACCCACAAGTAGACTTTGCCTGTGAGGTTCCTGCTAAGACGGTTCCAGTTGGACCAGCTCAGGTCCTAGAGGGGTTCATTGCCACCCTGGTACTTCAGGACGCTCTGGTTCGCTTAGTGGGCCTTATGGAGAGCGTGGCTCAGACCGGTCTACTTCCTACAACACCAGTCGTCTCTCAGGCTAGGGGAGTGGTCCAGACTCCAGCTACTTGCACACCAGAGCAGTTAGCCACTCAGTTCAAGACTCCAGCACCCCAGACAGTTGGAGTAGCCTAGCCGGGTATGTGGCACAGGCAGTTGAGGGGGCAGCTATATCTGCCGATGCTTTATGGAGATTGGATCGGTTCACCAAGTTATTCCCTACTACATTTACTGGTGCACCATCAGAGGATCCCCAAGATTACTTGGACATTTGCTATGAGGTTCTTCGGAACATGGGCATTGTAGAGTCCAATGGAGTCGATTTGCCACATTACCGTCTTTCTGGTGCCGCCAAGACTTGGTGGAGGGGCTATTGCTTGACTAGACCAGCTGGGTCTTCGCCTTTGACTTGGGCTCAATTCTCCGAGTTGTTCTTGGAGAAGTTTCTTCTAGTTACTCAGAGGGACGATCTTTGGAGGCTGTTTGAGCGTCTCCAGCAGGGATCTATGACTGTTACAAAGTATGAGACCAGGTTTATCACTTTGGCCCGACATGCTATCATGATACTCCCCACAGATCTAGAGAGGGTGAGGAGGTTTATTGAGGGGTTGGCTCAGCCTATTAGACTCCAGATAGCCAGAGAGTCAGGTACTGATATTTCATTCCAGGAGTCGGTCAATGTGGCTAGGCGTATTGAGATGGTTTTGTCACAGGGCAGTGGTCAGGGGTCTGACAAGAGACCTCGTCATTTCGGTCAATTCAGTGGAGCCTCATCTGGAGGCAGAGATTCTTTCGGCAGAGGTCATCCTCCTAAACCATACCAGTCGGCACTTCAGGTATCCCGCAGTGCTCCACCAGCTACTATTAGTGCACCACCAACTCCTATCAGTGCACCGCCACTTCAGAGCTTTCAGGGTGGTTATTCTGGTCGACAGGGATAGTTTTAGGGCTAACAGTCTCAGCAGCAGATATCTTGTTACTCTTGTGGTGTTCCGGGGCACATTACTAGGTATTTCCCCTGAGCTTCTAGTAGTTCTCAGCATTCGGGTTCCCGTGCTATGATTTCCACACCAGGTTCACCCCCACCCCCTCAGCCAGCTAGGGGTGGAGGTCGAGGTTCCAAAGGTAGAGGCCAGACAGTTAGAGGTGGAGGACAGACCATGAGGGGTTAGGGGTCAGCCCGTAGTAGATCGACCAAGAGATGTTCAGGTTGCAGGGGCTCAGCCCCGATGCTATGCTATTCTTGCCAGACTTGAGGCTGAGGCCTCTAATGCAGTTATTACAGGTATGGTTTAAGTTTGCAGCAGAGATGCTTTGGTTTTATTTGATCCGGGGTTTACATTTTCCTACGTGTCCTCATATTTTGCTACTTATATGATTTTGCCCCGTGATTCCCTGAGTACTCCCATATCTGTGTCTACACCGGTGGGTGATTCTATTGTGGTATATCGAGTCTACCATTTATGCTTAGTGGTCATTGGTGGTCTGGAGACTCATGTAGATCTCTTGCTTCTTGATATGGTTTATTTCGATGTTATTTTGGGGATGGATTGGCTATCTCCCTACCATGTTATGCTGGACTGTCATGTCAAGACCGTGACCTTGGCCTTACCTGGAGTACCGCGATTGGAGTGGAGATAGACTCTTAGTCATTCTTCCGGTAGAGTTATTTCATATATGAAGGCTCGGCGCATGGTCGAGAAGGGTTGTTTGGCCTATTTGGCATATGTTCGTGATTCTAGTGTCGAGGTTCCTTCTATGGAGTCCGTGCCCATTGTTCGTGAGTCTCCATAGGTATTCCCTGCTGACCTGCCGGGTATGCCATCCGACAGGGATATTGACTTTTGCAATGAGTTGGCTCCGGGCACTCAGCCCATTTTTACTTCGCCTTATCGTATGGCCCCACCAGAGCTGAAGGAGTTGAAGGATCATATACGGGATTTGCTTGATAAAGGCTTCATTAGGCCTATTTTTTCTCCTTGGGGTGCCCCAGTGTTGTTTGTTAAGAAGAAAGATGGCTCAATGACAATGTGTATTTACTACCAGCAATTGAACAAGGTTACTATTAAGAATAAGTATCCTTTGCTGAGGATTGATGATTTATTCGACCAGCTTCAGGGTGCTACAGTGGTTTCCAAGATTGATTTGAGATTTATCTACCATCAGTTGAGGACTAGGGCATCCGATGTCCCTAAGACAGCTTTTCGCACTCAGTACGGGCATTATGAGTTCTTGGTGATGTCATTTGGGTTGATAAACGCCCCCGCTGCTTTTATGGAGTTGATGAACCTAGTGTTCAGGCCCTATTTGGACTCGTTTGTTATTGTTTTCATTGATGATATATTGATATACTCCCGGAGCCGAGAGGAGCACGAGCAACACCTTCGAGTCGTCGTCCAGACTCTGAAGAATAGTCAATTGTATGCCAAATTTTCCAAGTGTGAGTTCTGGTTGAGTTCGGTAGCATTTTTGGGTCATGTGGTGTCGGCAGAGGGTATTCAGGTGGATCCCAAGAAGATTTCAGCAGTCAGGGATTGGCCAAGACCCACCTCAGCTACAGAGATTCGGAGTTTCTTGGGCTTAGCAGGTTATTATCGTCGGTTTGTGGAGGTATTTTCATCTATCGCAACCCCGATGACTAGGTTGACTCAGAAGGGTGCCCAATTCAGGTAGTATGATGAGTGTGAGACAAGCTTTCAGAAGCTCAAGACAACCTTGACCACGGCACCGGTGTTAGTGTTGCCCACAGGTTTAGGGCCATATATCGTGTATTGTGATGCTTCACGGATTGGACTTGGTGCAGTGTTGATGCAGGATGGCAAGGTTATAGCTTATTCTTCACGTCAATTGAAGGTTCATGAGAAGAAATATCCAGTTCATGATTTAGAGTTAGCAGCCATTGTTCATGCATTGAAGATTTGGAGGCATTATTTGTATGGTGTGTCATGTGAGGTGTTCACGGATCATAAGAGTTTGTCGTATCTGTTCAAGCAGAAAGAGCTGAATATGAGGCAGAGAAGATGGTTAGATTTATTGAAAGATTATGACATTACCATTCTATATCATCCGGGAAAGGCCAATGTGGTGGCCAATGCTTTGAGTCGGAAGTCAGCCAGCATGGGTAGTCTTTCTTATATACCGATCGGGGAGCGACCGCTTGCTTTAGATGTTCAGGCCTTGGCCAATCGATTCATGAGATTGGATGTTTCATAGACTGGAAGTGTCTTGGCTTATACCGTGGGCCATTCTTCATTGTTTGATCATATTCAAGACCGGCAGTATGATGATCGTCATTTATGTGTTCTTAGAGATACGGTTCGGCACGGAGGTTCCAAGCAGGTAAAGTGGATGATGATGGAGTCTTGAGGATGTAGGGCCGTATTTGTGTTCCTGATGTTGATGGTATTCGTGAGTTGATATTGCAGGAGGCACATAGTTCCCGTTATTCCATTCATCCGGGCATTGCAAAGATGTACCACGATTTGCGGAAACATTATTGGTGGCGGAGGATGAAGAAAGACATTGTGGCATATGTAGCTCGGTGCTTGAACTGTCAGCAGGTTAAGTATGAGCACCAGAGACCCGGTAGTTAGATGCAGCAAATTGAGCTTCTCGAGTGGAAGTGGGAGCGTATTACCATGGATTTCGTAGTTGGGCTCCCACGGACTCAGAGGATGTTTGATGCGGTGTGGGTCATTGTGGATAGGCTGACCAAGTCAGCACACTTCATTCCGGTATCAGTTTCGTATTCTTCGAAGAAGTTGGCAAAGATCGACATGAGGGAGATTGTTCGCTTGCATGGTGTGCCCGTGTCCATTATATCTGATCGAGGTACTCAGTTTACCTCCCATTTATGGAGAGTGTTTCAGCGTGAGTTTGGCACATGGGTTGATTTGAGCACAGCGTTTCATCCTCAGACGGAAGGACAGTCCGAGCGTACTATTCAGATCTTAGAGGATATGTTGCGAGCATGTGTCATTGACTTTGGAGGTTCATGGGACCAGTTTTTTCCTTTAGCCGAGTTTGCCTAAAACAACAGCTACCAGTCGAGCATTCAGATGGCTCCTTATGAGGCGTTTTATGGTAGGCAGTGTCGGTCGCCAGTTGGGTGGTTCGAGCCGGGAGAGGCTAGATTGTTGGGTTCAGAGTTAGTTCAGGATGCCTTGGACAAGGTGAAGATCATTCAGGATAGACTTCGTACAGCTCAGTCCAAGCAGAAGAGTTATGCGGATCGTAGAGTTCGGGATTTGGCATTCATGACAGGAGGCCGGGTGTTTCTTCGGGTGTCGCCCATGAAGGGCGTGATGAGGTTCGGAAAGAAGGGCAAGTTGAGCCCTAGGTACATTGATCCATTTGAGATTCTGGATAAGGTAAGAGAGGTGGTCTACAGACTTGCCTTGCCACCGAGTGTATCAGCCGTTCATCATGTGTTTCACGTATCTATGCTTCGGAGGTATATTTCCAATCCATCTCATGTACTTGACTTCAACGGTGTCCAGTTGGACAAGGATTTGACTTATGAGAAGGAGCTGGTAGACATATTAGCTTGGCAGGTTCGTTAGTTAAGATTGAAGTGTTATCCTTCGGTTCGTGTTCAGTGGAGAGGTTAGCCTGTTGAGGCAGCTACTTGGGAGTCCGAGTCCGATATGCGGAGCCGATATCCCCATCGTTTCCCCGATTCAGGTACCTTTATATGTCCGTTCGAGGACGAACGTTTGTATTAGAGGTGGAGATTGTGATGACCCAAAAGGTCATCCCATGTATTCCTAGCTAAATTTGTGTTTCGAGGTCACGTACACCTCCTTATATCTCACCTCGATTTGCGTGCGCAGCCCGGGCGTGTAGCCGGGAAGCCATTATGTGAAAAAAACTGATAAAAAGGATAATTTGTGTTGAAAAATTGAATAGAGTTGACTTTGGTCAATATTTTTGGTAAATGGACCCGGACCCGTGATTTGACAGTTCCGGTGGGTCCGTAGGAAAATATGGGACTTGGGCGTATGCACGGAATTGAATTCCGAGGTCCCAAGTCCGAAAAATGAATTTTTTAAAGAATTGTTTTCTAAAAAATATAAAGGTTTTTGAAAATAAAATTTGATGTGAAACTTGTGATATCGGGCCCATATTAAAGTTCCAAAGCCCGGTACAGGTTCGATATGACTTATATGTTTTATATGTGAATTTTGGTAATAAACGGACTTTGTTTGACGTGATTCGGATAAAAAAAAGGAAATTTNGAAACGCCTTACAATCTGAAGTTTTACGCTTAAGGGAAGAAATGTTCTTGGTGGATGCAGGACTTGGGACCCCCAGAATTTGTATGCAAGATGAGCCTACAGGAGTGCCAATCAACCGAGCCACCAGGTTTGAGAATAAGGTGGGATTCCTGGATCTAGTGGCCGGTGAATCACTGATCAAAGAGCAGATTTTAGAGAGATTCTTCATCGATCTAGTGGCCGGTGAATCACTATTCAAAGAGCGAGCAGCCGCCATGTTTAATGATTTGGTGGGATCTACAGATGTAGTGGCTGGTGAACAAAAGTTTATGAACTTTTTAAATATTTCATTGGTTTTGAGGTGTAATTCGTTATTTTTTATGTTAATTTGGCGATTTAATTACACGAATAAGTCCGTAGGAGGTATTTGAGGTTGTGTGCATATTTGGTTTTGAGCCCACAGGGCTCGGGTGACTTTCGGGTAGGTGTCGGAGTGCAAAACTTGGTAAATATCTGGTGTTTAATGTTATCATCTGGTGTCTGGCTTGTTATGCTATGCGAATGCACAGGTATAAGTGCGAATGCACAACACTGTCATGAGGGGGGTGGGGATAATCTGTGCGAACACACCCTATCAGGTGCGAACGCGGAGCACTAGAATGTTACTCTACGCGAACGCACAAGAAGGGGTGCGAACGCATAGGTCTAGAGGGGACCTGGGGGGCTGGGTGTCAATTACCCTGTGCGAACGCGGCCCACAACCGCGAACCCATAGGCCAGAGTATCTAAACCTCCGCGAATGCAACCTGGGGCCCGCGAACGCGGAGAGTAATTTCGCCCAGCTATTTTTAAATGTCCAAAAACAAAATACATACGGGAATATTGCCATTTTCACAACCCTCTTCTTCTCCAACCCCCATAGACGATTTTTGAAGATCTCTTCCTCCATAACCTCTTAGGTAAGTAATCTTCAACTTGTTTCCTTCCATTTTTCATCAACAACTATTAGATTTTAGGCCTAAAAACATGGAATTAAAGGTAGAAAAATTGGGGATTTGGGTAGAGTTAGGGCTTTTTGATTATTTGGGAATTTTACCTCATTTTAGGGTCGGATTTCAAAATAAATTATATATTTGGGCTCGTAGGGGAATGGGTGATCAGGTTTTGGTCTGAACCTCGTATTTTGACCAAGCGGGCCCGGGGTCGATTTTTGGAATTTTGGGAAGAATGTTGGGAATGCTATAATTAAGCTTCGTAATTGAACTGTTAAGCAATTATTGATGTTATTGAGTCAATTATGTCTAGATACGATTGTTTCGGAGTCGGGTTCGAAAGAAAAAGCGGTACTAGAGGCTTGATTTGGATTCTAGTAGTCGAGGTAAGTGTTTGGCCTAACCTTAGCTTAAGGGAATAGGTGTTGAGTCATATGTGTTACGTGATTATTCCATGTTCAATGTGTAGGTGAGGTGACGAGTACCTATATATTGTTGTCAAGAATGCCCGTGAGTCGGTTTTGATATTATATGTGTTTCTCTTCGATATTCACTGTGTTATGAAGTAGATTTCATTTTGGAAGTTATCCAATTGTTGAAAATACTTGGTTGAGAACTTGTTGATATATTGTTTCGGTTCAGGATTATTTTTAGTAAGTTGTATACTTGAGCGAGATTGGTTATAGTTGTGTCCCTTGCCGGGACGGTATTATTCTGTTGTTGTTCCCTTGCCGGGGTGTTGTGATTTATGCTTCATGCTGATTGATTCCCTTGCCAAACTGTTGTTTTGATATTGTTTGGGTGAGGAAGAGTGTAAAGAACGAAGGGTGATGTCGTGTATTCATTTATTCATTGCATGGTGAGAATGAGAGTAAAAGCACGAAGGGTGATGCCGTGCCATGATTTTACATTTAAAAGCACCAAGGATCATGTCGTGCCATTTTATTTATTCATTGCATTGTGAGGATGAGAGTAAAAGCACGAAGGGTGATTCCGTGCCATGATTTTACATTTAAAAGCACCAAGGATCATGTCGTGCCATTTTATTTATTCATTGCATTGTGAGGATGAGAGTAAAAGCACGAAGGGTGATTCCGTGCCATGATTTTACATTTAAAAGCACGAAGGATCATGACGTGCCCTTTTATTTATTCATTGCATTGTGAGGCTAAGAGTAAAAGCACGAAGGGTGATGCCGTGCACTTGTTTTGGTGAGGATGAGAGTAAAGCACGAAGGGTTATGATGTGTACATATTTGCTTTGTGTTGTTACTTCCTGTTGACATTTATTTGTTTATACTATTGCCTTGTCTAGTTATTCAGTATTGTTTTTCCCCTTGTTCCCCGTATGTGTTTCCCTATTCTGTTGTACTTAATTGCTTATTTCATGTCACTTTTCTGTTATATATTATTGAATTGCACATGTATATTGTTGTTTGTCGGGTCTAGCCTCGTCACTAATTCGCAGGCTCGGCATTTACTCTCAATACATGGGGTCGATTGTACTGATGCTACATATGCACTTTTTATGTTGTGCAGATTACGAAGCTAGACCTAGTGGGTGTTGATCGAGGGAGTATCCTTCAGTCCACAAGCGACACTGAGGTAGTCCCGTAGACGTTCGCGGGCCTTGGCGTCACCTCCTTTATCTCTCTTTTCCTGTCTTTTCATGTATTTCCGAGACAGTAGCTCCTTGTTTATTCAGACTTATATTTGTAGTAAATCTTAGACAGTCCGTGAAAGTGTTGACACCAGATTTTGGGGAAACTATTAGAGACGACTTGTGTAATATTGTTCAATCAAACTGTTAGATTTCATTTCTTTCGCACTTTGATTATAATTGTTCTTGAATATCACTGTTAATTGTTAAGTAATAAAGGAATAGACTAGAATGACTGGAAATATTGGCTCTTCTAACGGGTTCATCGTTAGACGCCATCACGGTTCTGACGGTGGGATTTCGGGCCATGACAGGACAACATGGTATCAGAGCTCTAGGTTCACGTAGGTCTCACAAGTCACGGGCAAACCTAATAAAGTCTTGCGGATTGATACGGAGACATCTATATTTATCTTCGGGAGGCTATAGGGTGTTAGGAAATCTCTCTTTGTTCATATTCTATCGTGCAGTTTATGGTATAATGAATCTCACTCTTCTATTCTCTCACAGATGGTGAGGACACGCGCAACCGATGTTCCAGACCCGAGAGGGGCTGCTACCCCCGTCATCTGAGGTCGTGATAAAGGTCGGGGGAGGGCACCAACCCGATGTAAGGGACGAGGGCATCCCAAAGCTATTCTAGTAGCACCCCCAGCGGATCCGGCAGAGGATCCCATCACAGAAGAGCAGGGTGAGGCGCCCGTGGCAGATCCTGCCCCAATAGACTTTATGACGGCGTCGGGATTCCAGGAGGTCATGGGCCGTATGATGCGGATCATGGACACCATGACTCAGGCTGGTTTATTTCCAGCGGATCCTGCCACATCTCAGGCTGGAGGGGGAGCTCAGACCCCTACTGCCCAGGCCGCAGGACATACAACAACAGTATATCAGACCCCGAGTACAGTGCCCGTGGGCGGGGCCCAGCCAGTAGCAGCAGTACCTGAGCCTAGATCAGCTGCGGACGGCGATTCGCATAATTTATTGTATAGATGGACCAGATTTCACCCTCCTGTCTTCGGAGGTGAGCGTCATGAGGACGTACAGGACTTTATTGATAGGTGTAGGGACAGACTGCACAACATGAGGATACTGGAGTCCGATAGAGTCGATTTCACTACCTTCCAGTAAGAGGGCAAGGCCCGTAGATGGTGGCAGTCCTATATACTTGGCAGACTGGCAGAGTCTCCTCCCCTTACTTGGGAGTAGTTCACTCAGTTGTTCCTGGATAGATATATTCCACCCTCTGAGAAGGAAGAGCTGCGATATCAGTTTGAGCAGCTGGAGCAGGGTCAGATGTCCGTGACTGACTATGAGGCCAGGTTTTCTGAGTTGTCTCGCCATGCCCTCATGATACTTCCTACTGATGCTGAGAGAGTGCGGAGGTTTGTAGCTGGGTTGCACTCAGGTATTAAGGCCAACATGGCCCGAGAGGTGGAGATGGGGACTCCTTATCAGCTTGTGGTCGAGATTGCTCGCCGGATTGAGGGTTGTTGATACCCAATTTTTCCTCAAATTATTTTCAAACTTGCATATAAGCTCTCAAAATTAATTTTTGCAATAATGAGTATTTTTCCATATTTTTATTTAAATTATCTCCCTATTTATTTAATATTTCATATCTAAATAATTCATAAATTATGCTCTAAGTAATTTCAAAAATATTTCCTAGCTCAGTATGTTATTTGTAATCATTTTCTATCCGTTAAAATCCAATTATTTCATAAATTGGCCAATTGGGTCTCATTTAATTGGAATTACGTCAATGTTGCAATTATGGCCTAATTAGACATTTTATACTATTTTCAATCCGAAATTTATGTATTTTTCACTCAATATCAGTTAATTACTATAATTTTACCTATTTAAACTTAATTTCATTCATATACAATTATTATCTATTTTAATTAATTAATTACCTATTTTTATTGGGTGTTTAACATTTAGCCCTATTTTATTTAAATATTAGCCACATTTCCAACCCAATTACCCAACCCATCAGACCCCCTAAAATACCAAGCCCAAACCATTTTATTTACCCGGCCCAACCTGGATTTGATCTGAACCATTGATCAATTTTGATCAACGGCTCAGATCACACTTTCCTTAATTAAACAAAACGACCCCCCCCCCCCCCCCAGACCCTTCAGCTCTTCGAGAACCTCTCTCTCTCCCTTCTCGTCTCTTCCTCTCCTCCTTCTCTCTAGAACCTTCTGGTTCGTCTTCTCCGATGGCCCTCAGCCTCTCTCCGGCCACCTCCAACCTCTCCCCTTTCGACCACCAGCCTCCTTGAAGCCTTATCTCTTCGATCTCTTCGTCTTAGAGACCTTCAAAGGGTTTCGACCATGCCATACCACCACTGAAGCTCTGCCTGGGTTGTTTCCGGCCTCTCTCCGATGAGATTTGACTCGATGGTGCCCTAACAACCATTATTCCTGAGTTTCACTGCCAGGTTCTCTTACTTTTCTTTAGTTTCTTATGGAACCCTAAACTCGACCTAAACCCCTTAAAAATCTGTATTTTTAACGATTTCAACTCATTTATTTTATATTTTGAACTATTCTCAACTCGATCTTTACGATTCTTCAAAGTTTTTAAACGTTTGGTCTCTTTTGAAACTAGGGTTTCTCAATTCCTTTTTGAAAACGCTTTATCTTCTGATTATTAGTACTAATCTATGGTTCCCCGTACGTTTTTCTTAAGTCTCTTCTTCTACCCTAAGTATTCTGATAAAACCCCAATTTTAAGGTTTATATTTATGTTGTCTGCTATACTTGCCTATCTGTAAGTGCTTCTGGATCTGTCTCTGAGTTCCATGCTTCTCGCTTTAATTTTTGTTGTTAGGATTTCCCTGTTATTGTCCCAATATGGGTTATTTATCGTTTGATAAGCTTGACTACTCGTTCTATTGATTGTTACATAGTGATTTATATTGATTTTACGAGTTCTCCTTAAACTGTGATACTTGCTGTAAAAAACTGTAATTTTGTGTATTTTCCTTATAACTCTTTACTGATTTTGAACTATTTCCTTCTTTGTGCAATGTTTTCCCTAATTTGATGATTGATTCCCTTGATTTTAATCTCACTCGAGGTTGTTCTTACTGATTTCCCGAATTAAATTATTCCTTGCCTTATTTCTATGAATATTTTTATTGTCAATTTGATTCACATATATTTTCCTTAATTAGGGTATTATGAACTTGGCCCCAATTACATGCTCTATACCTAAGCTATATGTTCAAAAAGTTCTTATGTGATTTATTTCCTTGTTTGGCACTACTTATTACCGTTTGTACATGATTCCTTAATTAAACGAAGTCCTTATGCTGATTTGATTATAATTGATACCCAGTTCCATAATTATTGATGAAATATTGTTTGTTGCCTTATTTGCTACTCATTTTCAGCATTAGTAATACTTCATTCTCTTCTGCATCACAGACTGATACATTGCATATCACGAACACATCAGTCAATACTATCAATACTACTCTCGCTTGTGCTCTTTCTCTCTTCTCTCTTTGCTCTACTGTTGTTCTCTGCTCTTGTCTATTATTAGCCGGCTGTAAGCCAAGGCTGCTATCGTGCTCACGTTTTGCTCTTGCATTCTGTTGTGCTCTTTATCATCTGGTATGTTCTAACTAACTTTCTAAAGCTCCAAACCAATGTGTTTATTTATATTTTAGTTTGTCATATTCCTAATAGTTTTCTACCTATGTTTCTATTGTTCAACATGTAATTTGCTCCTTGTTTACTTGTTTATACTTGCCATGCTTATCTCTTTGCATGTTTAGGTTTGAATCAATACATGTCATAGGCCTCGCCTATTCCTGTATGCCTCTATTAGGCTATTTCCCTTTCTTGTTCAGTATCACGTGCCCCCTGATTCCCTAAACCTTTTATCTGTTAGTACTTACCCTACTTATGACTTGCATGCTCTTATGACTGTTATTTTCTCTTAATCTCACCAATTACAATTGTATTTCGTTATTGTCTACCATCACGTCTATACCTAGCCATTCCCTGGTCTCTTGAACCTTTCTTGATTTGTGTAACTATGCTTAAATGAGTTTCTTAAGTCTATGTCTCTCTTTGTGTCATTATGTGACCTATTTTTCCCCTCACCCCATTGTCCTTATGTGCAACTCCATACTGTTGAACTTTTGATCAATACTTTTGTTTGTTTTTAAGTTAATCTTTACAAAATCACTCTCCAGTTTTGTAAACTTTTTTCTTCAACTACAAACTTTCCCTCTCCTTCAAGCACTTCACACTACTCTTAGGACTTTAGGTTCCACCCCCTTCGTGTGAGAACTGCTTTGAGTACCCATTGAACTCTAACACACAAGGCTGGTAATTCCACACTGCACTTGTCTCAACTTTTGGCAATTTGTTTGGGTGCTGGTATTGGCCAGGGACCCAATGAGGGCCCTAGGGAGCTTTGCCGCACCCAGACCATATTAAGGTTGTGAAACTCTAAAGGAGTGAGGTTGGAATATTGGGCCTGATTGAAGGCTCCCTATAGAAGTAACTTCTTATTTTCCTTTTCATTACTGTAATTCATTTATTACCGGTTTGTAATAACTTGTAAACGAATAGTTGGGGATGGATAGTGAATATGAGGGGAGGGGGGATATGCATGCTTAGTCTAGTAATGGGTAGAAAATATGCTTATAGGGTTTTATTTACTTACATGTGAAATAGATAACCTGTTTAGGACATGCACCTCATGCATTAGAAATCCTGCTCTAGGTTCTTTACTTTCAGCATTTCTATTATACTCATCTTGAAAACCATGATCCTAATTCACACCTATAACAAGTAATAAGACTGTTACAAGGCTATTACTGCATTCTCATAATCATTAGCATTTAGAAACCATGTTTTAGGTATTCCTATGTGAATTAGATATCATGTTAGTTAGGGCTTCATACTTGTTCGAGTTGCAGTCGTTGAAACACCTAATCATCATGTTAATATAATCTCTCTAAAATATGGTCAACTGTTTGAAACGTTTCTGTAAATGTATCCCTCTAAAAATTAGAATAAAAATATGCATGTTCACCCTTCAAAATAATCAGGCAATGTATACGACGCCTAGGCAAACTTTAGGCCTAATACGTATTAAAATCAAACCAATTGTGTTCGCTTGTTGGTATAGAACCAATCAGTTCCTTTTGAAAATCTCAAACATTAGTGCTTTTTCACTCGTGTTCTTTACCTCTTTGTAGTTCATTATACTTTACTCTAAAACTCTACTGTTTTCAAAATACTGATTGTGGGAATCATGCATTTATTTCCTCTTTACTGAAACTTTATCTGATTCCTGTTCCATTATGTTTTTAAATTACTGGGTTTCAAGGTTACCTCACTCTGCTCAAAATCATGCTACTTTGAATCTTGTCTCTGTATTTCTTTAAAGCTACTGTATTTTCTAGAACAATTTACCTACTCCTTTTACTACAGTTCTCTTTAAACTGCGGACCCCTACTCTATGTTAAGATACTGTATTTATTTTTGTCACTTTTCTTTTGAATCACTAGATTATTTCAAAAACCATGCTTTAATGATTTTCATCCATGTTTTTACTGGAGACTTTAAATCATTATGTACTTCTAAATCCTATTGCTATATCTAAGCTACTGCATTTCTGAAAATCAATCCCCCTTTCGAATTACTCAGTCTTAACTGAACCTTCTGCTTTTCCTACTAAGTTGTCAAAACATATCCTTTTACTACAACTGTCGGAACTTACTGTTTTTCTTTAACTCCAAACTTCTATTTTAAATCTTGACCTTAAGACTTTAGCTGTGTTTGAGACGTGCTACTTACATGTTTACCTGTGGAGGAATCTGTGATCCCTTATTTGTCTTTACGTGTTCCATTACATGTAGTCCTACTTGTTATGTATGTCGCTTAGCATTTTATCCTTTAAACCTAAGGGTTCAGCCTAGTACTCGCCTTGTAGGAGTAGTAGTCCTAAATACCCTCCAGGATTTATAGGACGGGACGGGTAATAGAACGTAATAAGCATTCGTGACCAACACACGCGCTTTAAATAACCTTTACGGGATGGGAAGGGTAGAATACGGATATGATGACATGTGCGCTAATACCACGTATAGCCGCCTCTTTGAGGAAGTGACATACCGGGTATTGCATTGATGTGATCCGTATTACTTTAAACCTAGGATAATTTCTTTCAAATGTTGTTTTCATATAATGTTTTCAGAACCTTTCAATAAAGATTTTATACTTGATTGAAATCCCCTTTTATCTGAGCCTTATTTGCTGCTTGTTTACCGTCCAAATTTACGAAACTTCTTGGCTGGGACCGACAGTTGTGGATCTTGAGGGGTGCCTAACACCTTCCCCTTGAGATAACTTCAAGCCCTTACCCAATCTCTGGTAATGCAAACTAGTTCAATGAGTTATCTACTCTAGGTGCCCTAACGCATCACAAAATCGTTCGGTGGCGACTCTTCCTTAAACCTCTTCCTTTAAGGAGTTGTCCAGAATGTCATAAACTCGATCTCTCCGTACCTAACCCGTGCGATAGAAAAAGGGGGCGCGACAGCATGGCAACTCTGCTGGGGATATTCCTTAGGATTATACCGTTACAAGTTGTTTTGTGAATTTAGACCTTTATTCTGTTTAAATGTTTACACCCTTTCCTATTCCCCATTGCATGTTATTAATTGTTTAATTCTGCAAAGTATTTATTTGTCTAAGCAAAACTGACATATCTTCGTATTCTCCTTGTAACTGCTTTCCGTTAGAACTGCCGTATTTATTTTTTCTTTACTGCTTTCCACAACGTGAAAATACATGCCTACTTGTTTTAATGCCTATTATTGCATAATCATGCTCCGCATTCATATTCCCATTCGTGACGAAACTGAATCCTATAGCAACGCTTACAATGAGTGGTTGCGCTATTCCGATATTACTACCCCCAAAATTCGGAAAGGCATATTTGCGGTAAAACTAGTCGATCAGCGGTGCAGTCAACAGCTCCGTGCATTTCCCCCTTAAGTTGTCCTCTCAAGGGTACCAGTCTAAAATCCCAATAGAAACCTTACTGTATTGTATGTTGCATGCATCATGGTCAAACCTAGCCAAGCTAACGTGTTGTCCACACAATAGCCTTTAAGATAGCCTTGTCCAAAGTCCATTGGGTTTCCCTGGAACCCAAAAGGGCGCCTTCACGTTCTATGAATTTATTTGGAGAACTTAGATGCTCATGCTAATTATTGATGTTAAATAGTCGAGTCTGGTGGGGGTAAGGCCTAACCTGTTTACTTTGCAGAAATGAGGCACGAGGTCCCCAGATTCGGCATGGTCACCAACATCCACCCAAAACTTCTAAATTGGTGAGAAGACTTGCACTCAAGCAACAAAATAGTAGTCAGAAAACACCTGGGCAACCTGCCCTCTCTCTTGGACATTCAGCCTAATAACATGGTGATAGAGGCTGCCACCTTATTTTGGGACTGTGATCGGTCGGTTTTTTGATTTGGGAACAATGAGATGACACCGCTGCTAGAGGAGATAGGGGGTTTAGCTGGTTTGCCTTGGGAGTCTCAAGGGTTATTGATGCCTGAAAACCGAACAGGCCGGGGTTTTCTCAAGATGATGGGACTCAAGAAGAATCCGGACTTAGTCTGCTTGAAAGACTTGTACGTCCTCTTTAACTACTTGTACGAGAGGTATGGTCGTAGTCAGTCTTACCGCACATATCAGGAAGAGTTTGCCCTCACCTCTCTAGGGCACATTCACCGCTGGGTATTCGTCTTCATATTCTGCTTTTTGGGACTGATGGTCTTCCCGACAAAGAAAGGGAGAATCCACACCAGATTGGCTATGGTTACCAAGACTTTGATGGAAGGGATCGACGGGCAGGATTTCAGCATCGTACCTATGATCATTTTCGACATATACCGAGCCTTGGAGAACTGTCAACGAGGAGCAAAACATTTAGAGGGTTGCAACTTTCTACTCCAGCTCTGGATCATCGAGCATCTGCAAAGGGATGACTACCGTCAAGACATACATAGGAGAGTTTGGGATGACCGTATTTATTTCCATCATCCAAAGCGTATGAACTACATCCTCGACATGTTTTCACAGCCGAAAAATACCAATGGATGGGTCGAGTTATTGTAAAATCTGACCGAGGATCAGATCCAATGGATGTTCGAGTGGTTCCCGACCGACGAATTCATCATCCGGACTAGAGACACTCCATTCCTAATATTGATTGGTCTTAGAGGGACATACCCTTACGTCCCGATTCGAGTCATGAGGCAGGCAGGGAGGAAGCAAGTCATCCCAAGGGTCGAGAAAATGAGTCATCTCAGGGCGGACTTCGAAAATGATGACAGCCCTCACAAGTGTCAAGCTCAGCAATTGTGGCACTGCAAGATCCGGTTGGAGAAGGATACTATCGAGCCCGATAGGTATCACGTTGGTTTCTTTCCTTATTATCTGGGATGGTTGGAAGATAACTGGGGAGGAAGTATAGAGCCAGGGTTCGCTCGAGGACATAGGGTCGTAGATGAGAAAGCTGAGGCAACAACTAGACTCAACCAGCTGCGCAAGAGGCTCCATGATTGTGAGGAAGATCATCACAAAATCAACATAGCCAACAAGAAGCCGATTGAGGAATGGAAGGACATGGCCATCACTTCCACCCAGAGGCTAGCACACTTGGAGCGAGGCATAGTTGACCTGGAGGAGAAGTTCCATAGGAGGACCGAGACTTGTCAGAAGACCGAGGGAGCTGAAGCGGGAATTCTAACCATGACCTACTTGCTGTTGGGACTCCGCGAGATGGGAATGTTGATCAAGGCAAGAAGAGATGCCGAGTCTGGGGAAGGTCTTTCTGGGACCAAATAGATAGGATTTGTCTTTACTTTCCTTTTGATGTAATAAGGCCACTGGCCATTAGTGACATTTTATATTTTCGCATTCTTAGAGTCAAGTTGGATTTGTCTATTTTATTATCAATAAAATGAGGCATTTAATATTTTAAGTTCTCCAAATTAATTTGTCGCTAGGCCTACCTCGGGATCAAGAGGTTCCCCAACTTAGGACGCGCTTTACATTTCCGCACTACGTGTTTAAATATCGCAATGTTTTATGATTCCTCACTAACTCCACTACCTTTTTGTTTTGTTTTTCTTTAGCTATTCCCCTTTCCCCAAAGGTTAGTTCGTGCACTCTGACATCAACAGCTTATTGCACAAGATCAAAGGGCCCTCCTCCTACTCCTCCTCCCAGTCCTCCTAAAGGAAAAAACAAGGGCAAAACTAAGATGGCAGATACAAGCGGTACCAATAAACACAATAGGGATGAACAGGTTGAGACCAATGATGGTCGGGGTATTCAGGTTCTGCACGAGGGTATGTCTCCACTAGAAAAGAAGCTGCTAAAGTTCCAAGAGGAACTTGATCAAGTCAAGAACTTGACCCACTTATCATTCTCCCTCAACGTCCCAGACGTTCACTTCCCAAATGCTCTTAACCCCATTTTACCATAAAACATCCCCAAACAACCCAATCACCCCAAAGATCCAGTTCCACCAGCACAATGCAATACATGTCACCACAACACTCCACCTCTCCAGGATCAGACAAGAGATCATTTCCAGGCTTACCGTTATCCCATCTATGTGGAAACCATATCTCATTCCATATACACCCGAGTCTGACGAGAAGGATAGGCTCATCAGGAATTTGGCCGAGGAACTCAAGAAATTGACCAACCGAGTTCAGGGCGTCGAAGGAGTCAAAGGGATTGAGGGGCTGAACTAAGAGGATCTTTGCATACAACCCGATGTCGAACTACCCGAAGGGTACAAACCTCCTAAGTTCGAGATGTTTGATGGAACCGGTGATCCAAGAGTCCACTTAAGAACTTACTGCGACAAGCCGGTCAGCGTCGGAAAAAATGAGAGGATCCGCATGAAACTCTTCATGAGTTTGAAAGGAGATGCACTATCTTGGTACATCAGCCAGGATCCAAAGAAATGGACTAACTGGGTAAGCATGGCTACGGACTTCATGGATAGATTCAGGTTCAACAAGGAGAATGCGCCAGATGTATTCTACATCCATAACTTAAAGAAGAAACCAACAGAGACCTTTCGCGAGTATGCTACTCGTTGGAGGTCAGAAGCTGCCAAGGTCAGACCGGCCTTGGAAGAGGAACAAATGAAGAAATTCTTTGTACGAGCTCAGGATCTCAATATTATGAGCGACTGATGATGATCGAGGGGCACAAGTTTTCCGATATCATCAAACTGGGAGAGCGAATCGAAGAGGGTATTAAGAGCGGTATGGTTACTAATTTTGAAGCTTTACAGGCTACCAATAAAGCTCTGCAATCCGGTGGTGTGTCCAAGAAAAGGGATGTAGGAGCCGTGATGGTGGCACAGCAAGCCAA
>ML271699.1:19094-134938 GCA_005239495.1 Nicotiana undulata | reverse complement strand
TGGGAGAGCGAATCGAGGAAGGTATCAAAAACGGTATGGTTACTAATTTTGAAGCTTTACAGGCTACCAATAAAGCTCTGCAATCCTGTGGTGTGTCCAAGAAAAGGGATGTAGGAGCCGTGATGGTGGCACAGCAAGCCAAATCCCCTCCCAAATACCAGGTATATCCCGCACCTTCTTTCACATACCAACCAGCCCCAAGTTACCAAGCACCTTCACCTCAATACCAAACACCCTTACTCGCATATCAAGATCCACCACCCACATATCATCCTACCTCGCCCAGATACTCCCAACAAACTCTCGTCTATAATGCCTACAATTCCCAACCTTCTCACTACCAATCACCACCTAATCGCCAAAACTTCCCAATACCTCGCCCAAACTTCGACCGTCGTCCACCAAAACAGTATACCGCCATAGCTGAACCCATTGACCAATTATACGAAAAGCTCAAAGCCGCCGGTTATGTCACACCCATTCCCGCTGTCACCCTTGAGAACCCTTCTCAGTGGGTCAACCCAAACAAAACATGTGCTTACCACTCCGGCATGAAGGGACACACCATCGAGGAATGTCGTTCCTTGAAGGACAAGATACAGACCCTCATAGATAACAAGATCATTGTAGCCAAGGACCCTGCTCCTAATGTTCGCAATAATCTGCTGCCTGACCATAAGGGTGGTGTCCACATGATTGAGGTAGATGATGACTGGGATCCCGAGGGATCAATTGGGCTGATTGCAGAGGGTGATCCGAAGAAGCCTGCAATTACTCTTAATCTGATCGTGGTCCAGATGCAGCCATCTGAGGAAGATGAGGTAAACATGTCCATTTCACTTGAGTTTGAATCCAGACCACCCGCAAAGGAAAAGGCCTCAGTGCCGATCGAAGTCGAGTTTGTACGACCGCTCGAAGTTGCAGTCCGGCCATCTATAACATATACTCCGGTAGGAATAAGAATGACCACACATATTCTAGTGGCAATGTCAACAACGTCACCCTTTTACTCAGACGCCATTCTGTAGGACTATACCGCTGAAACAAGGAGGAAAGGTAAAGGCAAGTATGAAGAAGCCATCGCTGCGCAGGGTATGAGGAGAACTAGCAGAGTTTATGCCCCTGAACATTTGGCCGAGTACAGCAAGCAGGCCAACAACCGTCCCCCCATCATTGAAACAGGTTCATATGATCAGTGGAGAAAGATACAAGCCAAGGAATACTCAATCCTCGACTAGTTGAACAAAACACCAGCTCAGATATCCATCCTCTCCCTATTACAGAACTCTAAAACACACAGGAGTGCTTTGCTAAGGGTGCTGAGTGAAGCATACGTGCCAGACAATATCACCAGTAGGGAAATGGCCAACATGGTAGGACAGGTACTGGAAAGTCACAAGATCACTTTCCATGAAGATGAGCTGCCGCCCGAAGGATTAGGACATAACAGAGCACTGCACATCACTGTGCAATGTGAGGATCATTTCATCACAAGGATCCTAGTTGATGGGGGTTCCAGCCTCAACATCTGTCTGCTGGTCACGCTCAAGAAATTGGGCAAGAGTCTACATGATATAAGAGAAGGAGAGATCAACGTGAAGGCTTTTGATGGTTCGCGAGGACTACCATAGGAGAAATCACCTTGTTCTTATAGATGGGGCCTACTTGGTTCGATGTAGACTTCCAAGTGATAGACGTGCTTGCATCATACAACCTGTTGTTGGGGCGACCTTGGATCCACGTTGCTGGGGCTGTGGCATCAACCTTACACCAAGCTGTGAAGTTTTAATGGAATCACTAAGAGGTAATCATTCATGGTGACGGTAGCAACCATATCTACGATCGCCAGACCTTTTCGGACATCGATGGAAGGAGGAAGTTGGGTGGAGAAATATACCACAACATTGAACGTGTTAACGCCATTGACAAGGACAAGTGGTAGGACAGTAAGACCGAAAGCATATTGAACTGGCAAGGGTACGAGCCAGGAAAAGGGCTCGGTAAAAATCTCCAGGGACTCACAAAGCCTATAAAACTCAAGGAGCACGGTACTACCTTCGGTCTACGGTATGATTATACTTGGGAAGAATTTAATAACTGGTCGCCACCATGGCGCGGTCCTTACTGCCCATTGGAGTAGCCAATACCCCACATAGAGCACACTTTCCAGCCAGCTGACATCATATATGGTACAGACGAAGAGGAAACGCTAGCGGCAATGAGGGATCTATTTCTGGATGATGAGGATATGGACTACTGTGTCATTCTCGAAGAGGAGGAGGAGGAAGGCCCTTCTATACAGCTCGTGAGCAAGGGATCATATCTCAAATATTAGTCTGTTAAGACAACCAAAACCCGTCGAGCCTCGGGGTAGCAAGGCTAATGAAACAAGCATTTCTTTACAGTTTATTTATTTAAAGAATTTTCTACTTTTCGCATTTTAATTTCTGCAAGAAAGAGCTCCTATGTTCAAACAATTATTCAATTTATCAAAGCATTTCCAGTTTTTTTATAGATTCTTATATTTACTCGCTATTGTTTTCTCTCCCATTACTCTATTTACACAGCATTACTATTACTTATCTTGATGAACTGACGATTGTGATGTGCAACGAGGCAACGCAACAAACGGATTTCGATTCCGAAAAAGATGATATACTTGAGGACATTATTAAGGAGGTTGAAAACTTTGAGAATAAACCTAAGTCTAACTTGGACGAGACTGAGGTCGTCAACCTGGGAAATGCAGAGAACGTCAAAGAAACTCGCATCAGCATCCATCTATCACCGCCAGAAAAAGAGGAATACATAGAGTTCTTAAGAGAGTACGAGGACATATTCGCCTGGTCGTATGATGACATGACTGGCCTCCCACCGGTAAAGCAAAAGCTCAGGAAATTCAAGCCAGACATGAGCTTGAAAATCAAAGAAGAGGTCACCAAGCAGATCAACACCAGAATTCTCCGGGTGGTTGAGTATCCAACATGGTTAGCCAACATTGTGCTTGTACCATAGAAAGATGGGAAGGTCATAGTCTGCGTCGACTATCTAGATCTCAACCGGGCCAGTCCGAAAGACGACTTCCCCCTACCGAACATACATATCTTAATTGACAACTGTGCCAAGCACGAGCTGCAGTCCTTTGTAGATTGTTTTGTTGGTTACCACCAGATTTGGATGGACGAGGAAGATGCTGAGAAAACGGCATTCATTATGCCGTGGGGAGTGTATTGCTACAAGATGATGCCATTCGGTCTGAAGAATGCAGGGGCCACCTACATGAGAGCCATGACTACTATATTCCATGATATGATTCACAAGGAGATCGAGGTATATGTGGACGACGTCATCATCAAATCAAAGAAAGTTGTTGATCACATGGAAGATTTGAGAAAATTCTTCAACAGGTTAAGGAAGTACAATCTGAAACTTAACCCTACAAAGTGCGCATTCGGGGTTCCCACTGGCAAGTTGCTGGGGTTCATTGTCAGTCGCCGAGGGATAGAACTAGATCCCTTAAAGGTCAAAGCTATCCAAGAATTGCCGCCACCAAGGAACAAGAAGGATGTTATGAGATTTCTGGGAAGGCTCAATTATATCAGCCGGTTAATAGCCCAGTCCACTGTCATTTGTGAACCAATTTTCAAGATACTGAGAAAAGACGCTGCAACCAAATGGACTGAGGATTGTCAAAAGGCCTTCGACGGAATCAAAGAGTACCTCTCAACACCACCAGTTCCGGTACCTCCTAAGCCGGGTAGACCTCTATTACTCTACCTTGTTGTGTTAGACGGAGCTTTCGGTTGCGTTCTCGGGCAACATGACGAAACAGGGAGGAAAGCGCAAGCAATCTACTACCTCAGCAAGAAGTTCACTCCATATGAGGCCCGGTATTCTCTATTGGAACGCACTTGATGTGCTCTGACTTGGGTCGCGCAGAAGCTGAGGCACTATTTTTGTGCCTACACAACGTACCTCCTATCAAGGATGGATCCGCTAAAGTACATCTTTCAGAAACCCATGCCCAGTGGAAAGCTAGCTAAATGGCAGATCCTGTTAAGTGAGTTCAACATTATTTATGTGACTTAGAAGGCGGTCAAGGGACAAGCACTAGCAGATCATCTTGCTGAAAATCCTGTGGACGGAGAATACGAACCCCTGAAAACGTATTTTCCTGATGAAGAGGTATCATTCATAGGAGAAGACATTGCAGAATCCTACGATGGTTGGAGGATGTTCTTTGACGGGGCCGCAAACTTCAAAGGCGTAGGTATTGGAGCAGTCCTAATATCAGAAACCGGTCCGCACTATCCGGTATCCGCCAAACTCAGGTTCCCCTGCACCAACAACATGGCTGAATATGGCCTGCATCTTGGGGGCTCAACTTGGCCATTGACATGAACATTCAGAAGTTATTAGTGATTGGTGATTCAGACCTATTGATACACCAAGTACAAGGAGAATGGGCGACCAAAAATTCCAAGATATTGCCATATCTACATCATGTATAGGAATTGAGAAAGAAGTTCACAAAGATTGAATTCCGGCACGTCCCTAGAATCCAAAATGAGTTCATTGATGCATTGGCTACCTTGTCATCTATGATCCAGCATCCAGACAAGAATTTCATTGATCCCATCCCGGTAAAGATCCAAGAGCAGCCAGCCTACTGCGCCCATGTTAAATAAGAAGCGGACAAAAAGCCTTGGTTTCATGATATCGAGAGTATTTGGCGAAGGGAGAATATCCAGAGCTCGCAACCGCTACTCAGAAACGCACACTTCGAAGGTTGTCAAACAATTTCTTTCACAACGGAGGAATCCTGTACAAGAGGACTCCTGATTTGGGCTTGCTAAGATGTGTCGAGGCAAAGAAAGCAACGAAACTGTTGGAGGAAATACATGCGGTCCTCATATGAACGTGTTCGTCCTAGCAAGGAAGATACTTCGGGCTGGTTATTTCTGGATGACCATGGAAACAAATTGCATCCAGTATGTCCTGAAATGCCACCACTATCAGATACATGGGGTTATGATAAAGGTACGTCCCAGTGAGCTTAATGCAACAAGTTCACCCTGGCCGTTCGCCGCTTGGGGCATGGATGTTATTGGACCAATCGAACCTGCAGCCTCCAATGGAAACAGGTACATTCTGGTTGCCATTGACTATTTCACCAAATGGGTCAGAGCAGCATCTTACAAAGCAGTTACTAAGAAGGTCGTGGCCGACTTTGTCCGCGACCGCATTATTTGTCGGTTCGGAGTTCCAGAGTCGATCATCACCGACAATGGTTCCAACCTAAACAGTGATTTAATGAAAGCAATGTGTGAAACCTTAAAGATCAAGCACAAGAACTCCACAACATACAGACCGCAGATGAATGGATTCGTTCAGGCTGCCAACAAGAACATCAAGAACATATTAAGAAATATGATAGAGAAGCACAAGTAGTGGCACGAGAAGCTGTCATTCGCCCTACTGGGATACCACACCACGGTTCGCACATAAACCGGGGCAACTCCTTACATGTTGGTATATGGTACAGAAGCTGTCATTCCTGCTGAAGTTGAAATTCCATCTCTGAGAATCATACAAGAAGCTGAGCTCAGCAATGCAGTCAAGCGCTACTATGTGTAATTGTTATGTTTCTATCAATGTTGTAAATTGAACTAAGCCTGACATGATTCCCTTTTAAGAGGGGATACGTAGGCAGCCCTATGAGTTCGGTCACATTTTAATAAAAATTTCATTTCCCCCATAAATGGAAACTAGGGCAGAATTTTGAGGAGGGACCTCAAAATTACGAAGCAAGTTCAGTCGGTCGCCGCACAAGCAGCAGCCAGACGCATTCACCTATCAAACTGGGGCAGAATTTTGAGGAGGGACCTCAAAATTACGAAGCAAGTTCAGTCGGTCGCCGCACAAGCAGCAGCCAGACGCATTCACCTATCAAACTGGGGCAGAATTTTGAGGAGGACCCTCAATGTTCCGTAGCAAGAGAGACTACAATGTCTTGAACCGCGTCGTGGTCGTCGGTTCATCCAAAGAAATTTGTTTTAAATTGTATGTTATATTTTATAAAACCATGCATATTTACTTCCCAAAACAGCTTGTTTAGCAACGCTACCCCCATGGTACAACAAAGTTATCATTATCAAGAAGATAGGCCAAGCCGAGCCAGCGGGGATACGAACTAACCCTCCACTTTACAGAACTCACGATTTTTCTTTGGATGCAGGCACAAATACGGCAAAAGCCCAAAACATCTTATTATCCCCGCAAGACGCATACTTCCCATGGCGACGCTTACTATTATCGCAAACAACGCTTCATTCACAACAATCATATCGCCGGAATTTATCATCAGCTAAGAACTCTTACTGTCATTTTATTTTCTCGCATTGCATAAGGCTATTGTTCTGCCTTCCGAGACTAAGCACTGTCTCCCTGCATTTTCTCGCATTGCATAAGGCTACTATTCTGCCTTCCGAGGTTAAGCTTTACCTCCCTTGCATTCGCATCTTTGCATAAGGCTGCCATTCTGCCTTTCGAGGTTAAGCTCTACCTCCATATGCATTGTACACTGCATAAGGATATCATTCTGCCTTCCGAGGTTCTACGCTACCTCTCCTGCACTTTATTCATGCACTGCATAAAACTACCATTCTGCCTTCCGAGGTCCTATGCTACCTCTCTCCGAATTTTACTTCATTACGCAAAGTTCCTATTTACCTTTTCAAAGCAATCACCTTTCGCGACGTTATTTACTTACGCTTTCAGAGGCACCATCTCCATGGCCCGAGAACATCATTTCATGGCCTGAGGATCTCTTTATTTCCATCTGCACATCATTATTCAAAGGCATCATGGTTCAGAGGAACCATCCTCATGGCCCGAGAACATCATTTCATGGCCTGAGGATCTCTTTATTTCCATCTGCACATCATTATTCAAAGGCATCATGGTTCAGAGGAACCATCCTCATGGCCCGAGAACATCATTTCATAGACTGCGAATCCCGCACCAAGCGATTCATGGCCCAAGACATCATGGTCTACGGACATCATCCTAAAATGTTCGAAGACAACATTCATAGTCCAACGGGAACTTGCATCATGTTTATATTATGCATAATATACGCCTGTTTTCTATTTGCAGGTAACCTGGCCGGAACACCCAACCAGGCAGGAGCAGACCGCTCCAGTTCTCTGATACAACCCCGTAAGACCTTCCTACTTTTACTCTACCTCGCACCTTGCGTCCGTTCTTGTGAAACATCACCGGTATATTTCGCCGATGATTCCAGAACTACACATGGCCTGATTCCTATAAGACCAGGATATGTAGGCAGCTCAGAAGCCAGGGTACGACCTAATTCTCTCACGCAATTCCATTAGGTCAAAATAGGCCATCATATCTTTACCCGACAACTCTTTCATCCTTCCCGGGTAAAGAGGGGCAGCTGTTGATACCCAATTTTTCCTCAAATTATTTTCAAACATGCATATAAGCTGTCAAAATTACTCTTTGCAATAATGAGTATTTTTCCCTATTTTTTCATATTTTTATTTAAATTATCTCCCTATTTATTTAATATTTCATATCTAAATAATTCATAAATTATGCTCTAAATAATTTCAAAAATATTTACTAGCTCAGTATGTTATTTGTAATCATTTTCTATTTGTTAAAATCCAATTATTCCATAAATTGGCCAATTGGGTCTCATTTAATTGCAATTACGACAATTTTGCAATTATGGCCTAATTAGATATTTTATATTGTTTTCAATTCGAAATTTATGTATTTTTCACTCAATATCAGTTAATTACTGTAATTTTACCTATTTAAACTTAATTTCATTCATATACAATTATTACCTATTTTAATTAATTAATTACCTATTTTTATTGGGTGTTTAATATTTAGCCCTATTTTATTTAAATATTAGCCACATTTCCAACCCAATTACCCAACCCATCAGACCCCTAAAATACCCAGCCCAAACCATTTTATTTACCCGGCCCAACCTGGATTTGATCTGAACCGTTGATCAATTTTGATCAACGGCTCAGATNTTTTGTTCCCCGGCCAGCTCACCCCTTCTCTATATAAAAACAACCCCCCCCCCCCCCCCCCCAGACCCTTCAATTCTTCGAGAACCTGTCTCTCTCCCTTCTCATCTCTTCCTCTCCTCCTTCTCTCTAAACCTTCTGGTTCGTCTTCTCCGATGGCCCTCAGCCTCTCTCCGGCCACCTCCAACCTCTCCCCTTTCGACCACCAACTGCCTTGAAGCCTTATCTCTCCGATTCTCTTCGTCTTAAAGACCTTCAAAGGGTTTCGACCATGCCAGACCACCACTGAAGCTCTGCCTAGGTTGTTTCTGGCCTCTCTCCGGTGAGATTTGACTCGATGGTGCCCTAACCACCATTATTCCTGAGTTTCACTGCCAGGTTCTCTTACTTTTCTCTGGTTTCTTATGAAACCCTAATCTCGACCTAAACCCCTTAAAACTCTGTATTTTTAACGATTTCAACTCATTTCTTTTATGTTTTGAACTATTCTCAACTCGATCTTTACGATTCTTCAAAGTTTTTAAACGTTTGGTCTCTTTTGAAACTAGGATTTCTCAACCCCTTTTTGAAAACGCTTTATCTTCTAATTTTTAGTACTAATCTATGGTTCCCCGTACGTTTTAAACATTTTGCTTAAGTCTCTTCTTCTACCCTAAGTATTCTGATAAAACCCCAATTTTAGGGTTTATATTCATGTTGTTTGCTATACTTGCCTATCTGTAAGTGCTTCTGGATCTGTCTCTGAGTTCCATGCTTCTCGCTTTAATTTTTGTTGTTAGGATTTCCTTGTTATTGTCCCAATATGGGTTATTCATCGTTTGATAAGCTTGACAACTCGTCCTATTGATTGTTACATAGTGATTTATACTGATTTTACGAGTTCTCCTTAAACTGTGATACTTGCTGTAAAAACTATAATTTTGTGTATTTTCCTTATAACTCTTTACTGACTTTGAACTATATCCTTATTTGTGCAATGCTTTCCCTAATTTGATGATTTATTCCCTTGATTTGAATCTCACTCGAGGTTGTTCTTACTGATTTCCCGAATTAAATTATTCCTTGCCTTATTTCTATGAATACTTTTACTGTCAATTTTATTCACATATATTTTCCTTAATTAGGGTATTATGAACTTGGCCCCAATTACATGCTCTATACCTAAGATATATGTTAAAACAGTTCTTATGTGATTTATTTCCTTGTTTGGCACTACTTATTACCGTTTGTACATGATCCCTTAATTAAAGGAAGTCCTTATGCTGATTTGGTATAATTGATACACAGTTCCATAATTATTGTTGAACTATTGTTTGTTGCCTTATTTGCTACTCGTTTTCAGCATTATAAATACTCCATTCTCTTTTGCATTATAGACTGATACATTGCATATCACGAACACATCAGTCAATACTATCAATACTACTCTCTCTTGTGCTCTTTCTCTCTTCTCTCTTTGCTCTACTACTGTTCTCTGCTCTTGTCTATTACTAGCCGGCTGTAAGCCAAGGCTGCTATCGTGCTCACTTTTTGCTCTTGCATTCTGCTGTGCTCTTTATCATCTGGTATGTTCTAACTAACTTTCCAAAGCTCTAAACCAATGTGTTTATTTATATTTCAGTTTGTCATATTCCTAATAATTTTCTACCTATGTTTCTACTATTCAACATGTAATTAGCTCCTTGTTTACCTGTTGATAATTTCCATGCTTATCTCTTTGCATGTTTAGGTTTGAATCAATACATTTCATAGGCCTCGCATATTCCTGTATGCCTCTGTTAGTCTATTTCCCCTTCTTGTTCAGTATCATGTGCCCCCTGATCCCCTAAACTTGTTATCTGTTAGTACTTACCTTACTTATGACTTGCATGCTCTTATGACTGTTATTTGCTCTTAATCTCACCTATTAAAATTGTATTCCGTTATTATCTACCATCATGTCTAAACCTAGCAATTCCCTAGTCCCTTGAATCTTTCTTGATTTGTGTAACTATGCTTAAATGAGTTTCTTAAGTCTATGTATGTGACCTATTTGTCCCCTCACCCCATTGTCCTTGTGTGCAACTCCATACTGTTGAACTTTTGATCAGTACTTCTGTTTGTTTTTAAGTTAATCTTTCAAAAATCACTCTCCAATTTTGTAAACTATTTTCTTCAACTACAAACTTTCCCTCTCCTTCAAGCACTTCACACTACTCTTAGGACTTTAGGTTCCACCCCCTTCGTGTGAGAACTCCTTTGGGTACCTTTGAGTACCCATTGAACTCTGACACACAAGGCTGGTAATTCCACACTGCACTTGTCTCAACTTTTGGCAATTTGTTTGGGTGCTGGTATTGGCCAGGGACCCAATGAGGGCCCTAGGGAGCTTAGTCGCACCTAGACCATATTAAGGTTGTGAAACTCGAAAGGAGTGAGGTTGGAATATTGGGCCTGATTGAAGGCTCCCTATAGAAGTAACTTCTTATTTTCCTTTTCATTACTGTAATTCATTTATTACCGGTTTGTAATAACTTGTAAACGAATAATTGGGGTTGGATAGTGAATATGGGAGGAGGGGGGCTATGCATGCTTAGTCTAGTAATGGGTAGAAAATATGCTTATAGGGTTTTATTTACTTACATGTGCAATAGATAACATGTTTAGGACATGCACCTCATGCATTAGAAATCCTGCTCTAGGTTCTTTACTTTCAGCATTTCTATTATACTCATCTTCCAAACCATGATCATAATTCACACCTATAACAAGTAATAAGACTGTTACAAGGCTATTACTGCATTCTCATAATCATTAGCATTTAGAAACCATGTTTTAGGTATTCCTATGTGCATTAGATATCCTGTTAGTTAGGGCTTCATATTTGTTCGAGTTGCACCTAATCAGCATGTTAATTTAATCTCGCTAAAATATGGTTAACTGTTTGAAACGTTTCTGTATATGTATCCCTCTTAAAATTAGAATCAAAATATGCATGTTCACCCTTCAAAATAATCAGGTAATGTATACGACGCCTAGGCAAACTTTAGGCCTAATACATATTAAAATCAAACCAATTGTGTTTGATTGCTGGTATTAGAACCAATCAGTTCCTTTTGAAAATCTCAAACCTTACTGCTTTTTCACTCTTGTTCTTTACCTCTTTGCAGTTCATTATAATTTACTCTAAAACTCTATTGTTTTCAAAATACTGATTCTGGGAATCATGCATTTATTTCCTCTTTACTGAAACTTTATTTGATTCCTGTTCCATTATGTTTTTAATTACTGGGTTTCAAAGTTACCTCACTCTGCTCAAAATCATGCTACTTTGAATCTTTGCTCTGTATTTCTTTAAAGCTACTGTATTTTCTAGAACAATTTACCTACTCCTTTTACTACAGTTCTCTTTAAACTCCGGACTCCTACTCTACGTTAAGATACTGTATTTTTTTTTGTCACTTTTCTTTTGAATCACTAGATTATTTCAAAAACCATGCTTTAATGATTTTCATCAATGTTTTTACCGGAGACATTAAATCGTTATGTACTTCTAAATCCTACTGCTATCTCTAAGCTACTGCATTTCTGAAAATCAATCCCCTCTTTCGAATTACTCAGTCTTAACTGAACCTTCTGCTTTCCCTACTAAGTTGTCAAAACATATCCTTGTACTACAACTGTCAGAACTTACTATTTTTCTTTAACTCCAACCTCTGTTTTAAATCCTGTCCTTAAGACTTTAGCTGTGTTTGAGACGTGCTACTTACATGTTTACTTGTGGAGGAATCTGTGAGCCCTTATTTGTCTTTACGTGTTCCCTTACATGTAGTCCTACTTGTTATGTATGTCGCTTAGCATTTTATCCTTTAAACCTAAGGGTTCAGCCCAGTACTCACATTGTAGAAGTAGTAGTCCTAAATACCCTCCAGGATTTATAGGACGGGACATGTAATAGTATGCAATAAGCATTCGTGACCAACACCCGCGCTTTAAATAAACTTTACGAGGTGGGAAGGGTAGAATACGGATATGATGACCGGTGCGCTAATACCACGTGTAGCCGCCTCTTTGAGGAAGTGACATATCGGGTATTGCATTGATGTGGTCCGTATTACTTGAAACCTAGGATAATTTCTTTCAAATGTTTTTTCCTATAATGTTTTCAGAACCTTTCAATAAAGATTTTATACTTGATTGAAATCCCTTCATATCTGAGCCTTATTTGCTGCTTGTTTACCATCCAAATTTATGAAACTTCTTGGCTGGGACCCACAGTTGTGGATCTTGAGGGGTGCCTAACACCTTCCCCTTGAGATAACTTCAAGCCCTTACCCAATCTCTGGTAATGCAAACTAGTTCAATGAGTTATCTACTCTGGGTGTCCTAACACACCACAAAATCGTTAGGTGGCGACTCTTCCTTAAACCTCTTCCTTTAAGGAGTTGTCCAGAATGTCATAAACCCGATATCTCCGTACCTAACCCGTGCGAGAGAAAAAGGGCGCGCGACAAGGGTTACCGATCGAGGGGCAGAGAGCAGAGTCAGCAAGATAAGAGAGCTAGATTCTCTAGGGATTTCAGAGGTGCTCCTGCTAGGGGCAGAGGTCAGTTCGGTAGGGGCCAGCCTAGCAGGCCTCCATATTCATCACCCCCACCACCTCCTCGTGGTGTTATAGTGAGGCCTTATTTCAGCGCCATGTCAGAGAGTTCTTACCGCCCACCAGCCATTCAGGGTTCCTCCGGCGGTTATTTCGGTCATCAGGGGTCTTCCAGTCCATATTTTAGTGTTATTCCAGAGAGTTTGTACCACCCTCCAGCTATTCAGGGTTCTTCTTCTTCAGGGTAGCAGTTCATGGTACTGAGGGGATGTTATGAGTGCAGGGATCCAGGCCATATGAGGGGGACTTGTCCTAGGCTTCGGGGCAAGGTCGTTCAACAGAGTTATCAGCCTACATTCTCAGCACCGGCAGTTCATCCACCTAGAGGTGGAGGACAGGCTAGTAGAGGTCGTCCCAGAGGTGGAGGCCAGATAGGGGGAGCTCAGCCAACTCCTATTCATTCCAGCGGAGGTCAGTCATCCGGTGCTCCAGCCAGATTCTATGTTATCTCGGCCAGATCAGATGCAGTGGCCTCAGACGCTGTGATCATAAGTATTATTTCAATATGTGGTAGAGAGGCATCAGTATTATTATATCCAGGATCCACTTATTCGTATGTATCATCCTTATTTGCTCGTCTCCTGGATATTCCGCGTGAGTCCTTGGGTACTCCTATTTATGTGTCCACTCCTGTGGGCGATTCTGTGGTGGTGGACCGGATTTATCGGTCTTGTGTGGTTACATTTTGTGGGTTCGATACCAGAGCGGACCTCCTATTGCTCAATATGGTTGATTTCGAGGTTATCCTAGGCATGGATTGGCTATCTCTCTATCATGCCGTTCTAGATTGCCATGCCAAGACGGTTACTCTAGTCATGCCTGAGTTGCCTAGGCTGGAGTGGAGAGGTTCCTCAGTTAGTGCAGCCAGTCGGGTTATTTCCTTCCTGAAGGCTCGACATATGGTCAAGAAGGGTTGCCTGGCCTATCTTGATTATGTGCGGGACACCACCGTCGAGTCTCCGACGATTGATTCAGTGCCTGTGGTTCGAGTGTTTGGTGATGTATTCCCTTCAGACCTTCCTGGCATGCCTCCAGATCGTGATATTGATTTCTGTATTGACTTGTCTCCAAGCACCCATCCTATATCTATTCCCCCATACTGTATGGCTCCAAAAGAATTGAAGGAATTGAAGGAGAAACTTGAGGAGTTGTTGGCTAAGGGGTTTATTAGACCGAGCGTATCCCCTTGGGGTGCTCCAATGCTATTTGTGAAAAATAAGGATGGGTATATGCGGATGTGTATTGACTACCATCATTTGAACAAGGTCACCATTAAGAATAAGTACCCATTGTCGCGTATCGATGATTTGTTTGACCAGTTGTAGGGTGCTCAGGTGTTTTCTAAGATCGACCTGAGATCGAGGTACCACCAACTGAGGATTCGGGACTCGGGCGTTCTGAAGACGGCTTTTCGTACGAGATATGACCATTATGAATTCCTGGTGATGTCCTTTGGCTTGACTAATTCCCCGGAAGCATTTATGGACTTGATGAAGAGGGTGTTCAGACCGTATATTGATTCTTTTGTCATTGTCTTTATTGATGACATTCTGATTTACTCACGTAGCCTGGGGGAGCACGAGGAGTATTTGAGAGTTGTGCTCCAGACTTTGTGAGAACAGAAGTTGTATGCTAAGTTCTCCAAGTGTGAGTTCTAGTTGGATTATGTGGCATTCTTGGGACATGTGGTATCCGGAGAGGGTATAAAGGTTGATCCTAAGAAGATTGAAGCAGTTCAGAGTTGGTCACGCCCTAATTCAGCTACAGAGATCAGGAGCTTCTTGGGCCCAGCGGGTTATTATCGCCGATTTGTGGAGGGTTTTTCATCCATCGCAGCTCCATTGACTAGATTGACTCAGGAGAATGCCCCATTCCGATGGCCCGACAAGTGTGAGGCGAGCTTTTAGAAGCTCAAGACAGCATTGACCTCAGCACCAGTTCTAGTATTGCCTTCCGGTTCTGGGATGTATACAGTATATTTCGACGCTTCACGTGTTGGTTTGGGATGTGTGTTAATGCAGGAGGGGAGAGTCATTGCTTATGCTTCGCGCCAGCTGAAGGTTCATGAGGAGAAGTACCATGTGCACGATCTTGAGTTGGCGGCGATTGTTCATGCTCTTAACATTTGGAGGCAATACTTGTATGGGGTGTCTTGTGAGGTTTATACAGACCACCGCAGCTTGCAGCACTTGTTCAAGCAAAGGGATCTTAATTTGAGGCAGCGCAGGTGGCTTGAGTTGCTGAAGGATTATGACATCACCATTCTCTATCATCCTGGCAAGGCAAACGTGGTAGCAGATGCCTTAAGTAGGAATGCGGAGAGTATGGGTAGGTTGGCTTACATTTCAGCGGAGGAGAGACCCCTAGCCTTGGACATTCGGTCCTTGACTAATCGCCTGGTGAGCTTTGACCTTTCAGAGCCCCGCCGAGTTCTTGCACATGTGGTTGCTGAGTCTTCGCTATTGGGGGATATTAAGGCCCGGCGATTTGATGATCCGTGCTTGGCAGAGCTACAGGAGACAGTGGTTCAGGGTGGTGCCAAGAAAATTTCAATTGGCGAGGATGGTGTTCTGAGACTTCAGGGCCGTTTGTGTGTTCCTAATGTTGATGGCCTGAGGGAGAGGATTTTAAAGGGGGCTCACAGTTCATGGTATTCTATTCATCCTGGTGCTACGAAGATGTACCTTGACTTGAAGCAGCATTTCTGGTGGATGCGGATGAAGAAGGACATAGTAGAGTATGTGTCTAGATGTCTAAATTGCCAGCAGGTTAAGTACGAGCACCAGAGGCCAGGGGGCCTACTTCAGCAAATGCCTATACCTTAGTGGAAATGGGAGCGCATCACTATGGACTTCGTAGTTGGGTTGCCTCGGACTTTGCAGAAGGTTGATGCGGTTTGGGTCATTGTGGACAGGTTTACCAAATCGGCGCATTTCATTCCAGTAGCTACTACTTATACTTCTGAGAGGTTGGCCCAGATCTACATGCGGGAGATAGTCTGATTGAACGGTGTGCCTATGTCCATTATATCAGATCGAGGTCCTCAGTTCACCTCGCATTTCTAGAGAGCATTACAGAGTGAGTTGGGCACCCAGGTAGATCTCAGCACAGCATTTCACCCTTAGACCGATGGTCAGTCGCAGCGGACAGTTCAGATATTGGAGGATATGCTTAGGGCGTGTGTGATTGACTTTGGAGGTCAGTGGGACCAGTTCTTGCCTCTGGCCGAGTTTGCTTATAACAATAGTTATCAGTCCAGCATCGAGATGGTTACATTTGAGGCCTTGTATGGTCGGCGATGTCGTTCTCCTATCGGGTGGTTTGAGCCTGGCGAGGCTAAGCTGTATGGCACTAACCTGGTGAGGGATGCTTTGGAGAAAGTGAAGTTGATTCAGGAGAGGCTTCGCACATCACAGTCTAGACAGAAGAGTTACGCGGACCAGAAGGCGCGTGATGTATCATTTATGGAGGGAGAGAAGGTCTTGTTGAAAGTCTCGCTGATGAAGGGTATTATGAGGTTCGGGAAGAAGGGCAAGCTGAGCCCAAGGTTCATAGATCCTTTCAAGGTATTGAGGCGAGTTGGAGAGGTTGCTTATGAGCTTGCTTTACCTCCCAGTTTATTAGGAGTTCATCCGGTCTTTCATGTTTTCATGCTCCAAAAATATCACGCCGACTTCTCTCACATAGTAGATTTCAGCACCATTCATCTAGATGAGAGGTTGAGCTACGAGGAGGAGCCAGTTGCTACTATTAACAGACATGATCTCCAGTTGAGATCTAAGAGAGTTTCTGCTGTAAAGGTCCAGTGGAGGGGCCAACCCATCGAGGAGGCGACTTGGGAGTCCGAGGAGGACATGCGGAGCAGATATCCACACCTATTCAGCACTTCAGGTATGATTCTAGACTCATTCGAGGATGAACGTTTGTTTGAGAGGTGCAGAATGTAACGACCCCACCGATTGTTTTGCGTTCTAGGACCCCGTTCCCCTAAATAAGACTTCCCGTAGTTGCTTTTGATGATTTATGACTTGCGGGGACAGGTGGCTCGAGATTTGGAAGAGTTTCGAGTGGTATAGGAACACTTAGTTTCTTAAGATTGGCTTTTAAGGCCAAGTTTGACTTCGGTCAACATTTTGAGTAAACGACCTCGGAATCGAGTTTCAACGGTTCCGGTAGCTTCGTAAGATGATTTCGGACTTGGGCGTATGTTCGGAACGGGTTTTGGATGACCCGTGAGCGTTTCGGCGCCCAATAATGAAATAAGAGTTTCTTTAAGTTCAAATTGAGGTTTGGGACGTGATTTTGTGTTACCGAGGTTCGAACGGAATTCTGAGACCGGGAATAGTTCCGTCATATCATTTATGACTTGCTTGCAAAATTTGGTGTCATTCCGAGTAGTATAGATAGGTTCGGCGCATTGTTAGTGAATTCAAGAACTTAAGGTTCTTAAGTTTGATTATAGGGGTTTGAGGTGTGATTTTTAGTTTTAGCGTTATTTTGGGTGTTCCGAAGGCTCGATCAAGTCTGTATTATGATTTGGGAATTGTTGGTATATTTGGACGGGGGCTCGGGTGGGCCCAGTTACCGCTCGGGCATAGAGCGAGGCCAAAAACCAGCAAAACTAGCTGCTGGTGCTCCAGATCTGGTGCGACCGCACCTGCGGCGGTCCAGTCGCATGTGTGAGACCGCTCCTGCGGTCCTAGCCTCGCAGATGCGGCCCCAGGTGAGTTCGCCCATTTTCGCAGGTGAGGATAGCCTTCCGCCGAAGCGGAGCCGCAGGTGCGGACTCCTCTCCGCAGGTGCGAGCCCAGACCCCTTTGCCCATTTCTGCAGATGCGAGAATGCAGGTGCGGTCCTCGAGCCGCAGGTGCGGTCCTTGAGCCGCAGGTGCGAAAGACTTGTAGGCAATGAGGTTCTTTTAACAACACGGGAATGAGCCATTTTCCACCATTTCTTTCCTCCATTGGCGACCTTAGGAGCTGGAAAAAGGGGCAAACGGCCTAGCTACTGAAATGTAAGTAATTTCTCCCCTAATGTTAGTTTAATACTTGAACTCCTAGGTAAATTAACATGCTAAATTAGTATAAATCAAGGGTTAGAGTAAAAACCTAGGGCTTTATGAAATTTAGGGAATTACCCACTAACTAGTTATGAAATCATACAAAAACCATATATTAATGATCCTTAGGTTATGTGTAAGTGTTTCCTTCGAAAATTTTCGGAATCCGAGCATGCGAGCCCGAGGGTGTATTTTGAGATATTTCAAGGTAGGTTAAAATAGTTAATTAAATAGGGAAATATCATGCTTTTGAGTATAGATTAATTTATTTATGCAACATTTGACTAGTTTCGAGTCCTTGGGAGACGAGTTCGGAGTTTCGAGCGCATTCTTGACCCGGAAAGTAGGCTCGACACGAGGTGAATTTCCTTTCTAACCTTGTAAGAGGGAATTATCCCCATAGGTAAATATAAATGATTGCATGTCTTTAATTGCGGGGGCTACACACGCACGAAATGACGAGAGTCCGTGCGTAGCTACTATTATGTTATATCGGGTAGTTTTAGGATTTACAAGATGCTTTATGTGTTGTATCGATAATCTTAAATGCTAATTTGGACTGCCTAATATCCTTGAACTATTGAATGCATATCTAGGAGGTTACATTCTAAAATTATTATCATTCAATCATTTTTCCTGTAAGTATATCTTCTACTGTATCCCTGATATCCTGTTAATTATGTGTATGTATACGGGTACCCGCGTCGCACTTATGAATCGCGAGCGGGGTAGCCCTACTATTGTGTCAACCGCGTCGCATGTTCAATTCGTGAGCGGTGTAATAAATGCATCTATGGTTCGAGCCGTTCGACCTTCGGCAGTGCACATTTATTTTCGCGTCGTATCGGTCGTACGCTCACGGCATGACATGTGTTTGTAAATTGCATGGGTATTATGTGAATGTGTGTCTGTAAAATATCATGAAAAGGAATATTAGGTAATTTATATGCTAGGTAACTTGACACGTAAAGATAGTTGTAGATGTTATTTGATGCTCTTGCCTTCATTATTATCCATGACTGCTATTCCTGTTTAGCCTTACACTTAAACTATATTATCTGGACCCTAGTAAGTATCACGTCGACTTCTTGTCACTACTTCTTCGAGATTAGACGGGATACTCACTGGGTACATATTGTTTATGTACTCATGCTACGCTTCTGTACTTAATTGTACAGGTTCTGAGGCAGGTGCATCTGGGTATCAGTCCGGAGTTCGTCCCTGATTTGTACTTGGTGTGGACTTCTCGATGAGCTGCTTCCCTTGACGTCTTCTGGCAGCACCTTGGAGTTTTCTCTCTTTTGTTTCTCTCTGTCTATAAATTTCATCAGACAGTAGGGCGTACTTGTATTCTTTTGGATACTCATTCTATTAGATGCATGTAGACTTGTGACACCAGTTCCTGACACACACGTAGTAGACATCATATTTTTGGGTTGTAATTATTAGTTATGACTATCATGGTTATTTTCCCTCTTTAAGGTTGTTTAAGTCATCTGTTTGTTTTGCGATTTAAGTCCTAAAATTTCACTAGTATTGGAAAAATGTTTTTGATAAATTAAAAGAGATAAATTGTAAATTAAGTTTGGCTTGCCTGACATCGTAGTTGAGCGCCATCGCGACCTAAATTAGGATTTGGGTCGTGACACACCCGCAAAGCGCGTACCCAAAGACTAGTATGATTTAAATATAGCAAACACATCATTCAATATATATATTAATTAAGGAGGAATAATTTGATAAATATACACCTTATATTATTATGGGGAAAAGGTCAAAATATGGTTCTATAGTATCGGATTTGTTTTAGATATACTTTATATATATAGTTTTTCAGAAGTATAATCGAGCATATTTATAATCTATATACTATATTAAAAGCACGAAGGTCCTTAGTGAAATATTATTTGTCTTTTTTACCCTTTAAAAATAAATTTATATGGAGAAAATTATAATTTAAAATATTTTCCTATTATTTAGGATCTTAAAATCAATTAAAATTGTAATTATTAATTTTTTTCTATTTTTAAACATTTATAGAGTCCTAATATTTAGGACATTAAAATCGATTAAGATTTACCTTGCATAAATTATTTTTCTAATTAAAGTATGTAACATATTTATTATTACTAGTACCAAAATTAGAAATTATTTAAGGCTAAATATTAACCACCACTACTTGTCAAATAAGACACGTTTGTTGGGCATAAAGTTTTTGGAAATTAAGTATAATTTATTTATGTTTTTCCCTTAATATTTAGTATCTTGGTATCAACTAAAATTTTATTTATTAAATTTATCCTTTTTATATGAACTAAGACCTTATAATTAGGATTTTGATATCAATTAAGCATAAAGGTCCTTAGTGAAATGTTGTTCGCCTTTTTTAACCCTTTAAAAATAGATTTTATATGGACAAAATTGTAATTTAAACTATTTTCCTATTATTTAGGACCTTAAAATCAATTAAAATTGTAATTATTAATTTCTTTTCTATTTTAAAACATTTATAGAGTCCAAATATTTATGACATTAAAATCGATTAAGATTTACCTTACATAGATTCTTTTTCTAATTAAAGTATGTAACATATTTATTATTAGTAGTACCAAAATTAGAAAATATTTAAGGCTAAATATTAACCACCACTACTTGTCAAATAAGACACGTTTGTTGGGCATAAAGTTTTTGGAAATTAAGTATAATTTATTTATGTTTTTCCCCTAATATTTAGCATCTTGGTATCAACTAAAATTTTATTTATTAAATTTATCCTTTTTATATGAACTAAGTCCTTATAATTAGTATTTTGATATCAATTAAGCACGAAGGTCCTTAGTGAAATGTCGTTCGCCTTTTTTACCCTTTAAAAATAGATTTTATATGGACAAAATTATAATTTAAACTATTTTCCTATTGATTTGGACCTTAAAATCAATTAAAATTTTTGTTTTCCTATTTTTAAACATTTATAGAGTCCTAATAATTAGGACATTAAAATCGATTAAGAATTACCTTACATAAATTCTTTTTCTAATTAAAATATGTAACGTATTTATTATTAGTAGTACCAAAATTAGAAAAATTTAAGGCTAAATATTAACCACCACTACTTGTCAAATAAGACACGTTTGTTGGGCATTAAGTTTTTGGAAATTAAGTATAATTTATTTATGTTTTTCCCCCTAATATTTAGTATCTTGGTATCAACTAAAATTTTATTTATTAAATTTATCCTTTTTATTTGAACTAAGTCCTTATAATTAGGATTTTGATATCAATTAAAATTTGATCAATTAAACTTGCATCTTCTATAAATTATCTCTCTCTCTCTCTCTCTCTCTCTCTCTCTCTATATATATATATATATATATATATATATATATATATATATTAAAAACAAAAAGCTCATTTGCTGGATGTCGTTCGCCCTTTTTACTCTTTAAAATAATTTCACATTGGATAAAATTTTAAGTTAATATTTTCTTTAATATTTAATTGAATTACATTAAAATTTTGGTACTTAATCTTTTCTTATCTGAACTATGTAGAAACTCTTGATATTTAAGTTATATAAATTTATTTCTTAAATTTCTAAACATTAAAGTTTACTATTGTAAGCTGCTATAACCACATTAGGACGAGTAAGACAATATCTTTAAACAAAATTGCATGCTTACGTTTAAAAAATAATATAATAATAATAATTGACTACCTCTCTCGTTTGCTCTCGGCGCATGTTAGCTAAACATACGCCGGTGGAGTTATGGCAGGAGCTAGAGGTCGGGGAAGAGGAAGGGGACGAGGACGGCCTAGGAAGATACCTATTGTAGCTTTTGGGAGCTCAGTTGGAGCTCGAATTCAAGGAGAAGTAACACATGCGAGTTCTACTATGGCGACTCGTGTGAAATTAGCAGAAGAAAATAGATCTACTAAGAAAGGATCTCCATCAAATACTAAGGGAATTGAAGTGAAGGAATCTATGGTGATTAAAACAGATGTACTCATAGAGAAATCTAAGGAACAGTAAATCCTGCTAAGGTCAATGAAACAGTGATTTCAACTCAAAAACCAGAGGAACGAGTAGAAGAAGCAACAAATCTGGTAGGTACATGGACAAATTTGTTTAAAGGAAACAGATCTGCAACCAACGGCATGACCTTAACCTACATCCCACCACAAGTAATTGATGGCCAAATTGTGGTGCAACTGGAGGCAGAAGAGGTAGAACCAGAAGAGGAAAGGTGGAAATGTGCTTTAATAGCATATGTAATTGGAGAAACTCCTGGTTATAACATCATGAACATGTACATTAATCAAAATTGGCTTAATATTGCAGATCCAGAAGTATATTTGCATGATGAGGGGTACTATGTGGTGTGATTTAGTTCTATAACTGAGATGTATGCTATATATTACAATGGACCATATACTATTAGTAATTGACCCATAATATTGAAGCCATGGACAGCAGACTTTGACTTCAGTAAGGAGTTTCCTACTGAGATCCCCCTATGGGTGAAATTCCCTAATTTGCCAATGAATTGCTGAGGCAGTAAGTCATTGAGCAGAATTGCAAGTGTTCTAGGGACTCCTGTGTTTGCGGATGAGTGTACAACAAAGCAATCAAGAATTTCTTATGCGAGAATGCTAGTAGAAATAAATGTCAGTAGGCCTCTACCTGATGAAATACAATAATTGATCCAAAAGGAAAATATTTCCAGCAACAGGTTTCATATGACTGAAAACCAGATTTTTGTGGAGTTTGTCAAGTGGTTGGCACAAGTGCAAGGAAAAAGTGATTGATGATGGACAGAAAGAAGTTCAACACAGAAGAAAAAGAAACAAAACTGCCACACAGGAATGGAGATACAAAGGACCTATAGAACCAACTTTGGCAAATGTGATGCAAACAGAACAAGCTAAGGAGCAGGAGCAACAGATTATACAAGTAAGTGAGAAGAAAAAAGCCACCCCTGATAGTAGCAGAGAAGAGCAGACTGGAAAGAATAAAGGAAAAGATATTAAGATCCCAGAATTCAATCTTCAGAATTTTCCTATGATGTGTTCTGTTCCTACTAAAAATGGATTTGGAGTGCTACATGGGGAGTATAGTAAAGATCAAGACCTACCTCTAGATAGAGGAGGGGGATCCAAAATGATGACTTGGTTAATATGGAATGTTAGGGGATTTAATAAGAGATATAAACAGAAGGAATTGAGGAACTATATGAAAATATATAAAAAATATATTAGCCGGACTTATAGAGACAAGAATAAAGGAGCACAATCATAAGAAGATCAAGAAAAAAGTTGCACCAACATGGGAGATGTATGACAATTATCAAGCTGCAGTTAATGGTAGAATTTGGTTGATTTGGGATACACAATGGATTGAAGTTAATCTGGTGAGGGCTGAAGCACAAATCCTACATTGTGAAGTCATACGTAAGGTAGGGGCTAATTGTTTCCTTATCATTGTATATGGCTTCAACACTGTTGAACACAGGAGATCACTATGGGAGAATTCGAAAGAAGTAGTTGTGGGTATTAACAAACCATGGCTTGTTACTGGAGATTTCAATGCAGTACTTTACCAAGATGACAGATTATATGGCAACTCAATCACTTATAAGGAAGTTAAAGAGTATTCTGAATGCATGCATGATTTACTTTTAATAGAAGTTCAGTGTAGTGGAGATTACTATACATGGTCTAATAAATAACTTAATGATGATCGAATATATAACAGATTGGACAGGGATTTTGGGAATCATGAATGGATGATGGCTTAGGGACATATGGTAATGAAATATGATGAGCCTTTTATTTCTCACCATGCACCTATGCTATTTACAATGGTGAATGCAGATCATAATATAAAAGTCCCTTTCAAGTTCTTTAATGTATGGTCTGAGCATGAGGACTTCATGAAAATTGTAGAAGAAATATGGAAGAAAACACCAAATACTAATAGCATGAAGAGCATATGGATGAAACTGAAATAGTTGAGACCAGTTTTGAAAAAGTTGAATAATGCAGAGTTTAAGTTCATCACTTCAAAAATAGAAAAGGCAAGGCAGGAACTCAAGAACATTCAGGAGCAATCTCACTTGAGAAATAATATGGATCTACATGTAAAGGAAAGGAAGTTGATACAGGAGCTGGAGAAATGGTCACTAGTGGAGGAGAGTGCACTTCAACAGAAAGCTAAAGCAAGATGGATCAAGCTTGGTGATTCAAACAACAAGTATTTCTCAGCACTGGTAAAAGAGAGGACTCAGAGGAAACAGATTACAGAGCTCACATCACTTACTAACAGGAGACTTATAGATCCAGAAGAAATCAAAGAGGAGACTATCAAGTTTTACAAAAGCTTGATGGGATCTGCAGCACATTCATTACCAGCAGTCAATAGACAGACTATGAAGAAAGGTCCAGTTCTTAATCAACAACAAGGAATCAAGCTGTGTACAGAAGTAACTGAAAAGGAGATCTATGATGTCCTATCTTCAATAGGGAATGATAAATCCTTTAGAGTAGATGGATACAATGCCTATTTCTTCAAAAACGTTTGACCCCTTGTGAAGACTGAAGTTATTGATGATGTTAAGGAGTTTTTCAAAACAGGGAGACTTTATAGGGAAATTAACTACACAACAATTACACTGGTTTCTAAGACTGCCAAGCCAAATATTGTGAAGGAATACAGACCTATTGCATGTTGCACTGTTCTGTATAAAATAATTGCCAAAGTCCTTGCTGCTAGATTGCAAGAAGTGGTAGTAGATATCATATGTGAAGCTCATGCTAGATTTATTCCAGGAAGGAAAATAGATGACAATATCTTCCTTGCTCATGAGATAGTTAAAGCTTATACAAGGAAGAATATATCTCCTAGATGCATGATCAAAATTGATCTACAAAAGGCATATGATTCTGTTGAATGGCCTTTTGTGAGACAGATGTTAAGTGAACTTGGATTCCCTGATCAGTTTGTGGGATGGATAATGGAATGTGTACAAACTGTCCATTATACTGTGGTAATTAATGGTAAACAAATTATTCCTTTTGATGCAGCTAGAGGACTTAGACAAGGAGATCCAATATCTCCTTATCTATTTGATATAGCTATGGAGTACCTTAGTAGACAATTGAATGAGTTGAAAGAGAATAAGGTGTACCAGTTTCATCCAAGATGTGTAAAACTTGGTGTCACACACCTAATCTTTGCAGATCTGCTATTGTTTGCTAAAGGAAACTTATCCTCTGTGACTGCCCTCTATAAATGTTTCAAGGTATTCTCAGAAACTTCAGGTTTACAAGCTAACTGTGGGAAGAGTTGTGTATACTTTGGAGGAGTAAAGAATGAAGTGAAGGAAAATATACTGGATTATATGGGATTTGTGCATGGAAACCTGCCCTTCAAATATTTGGGAGTGCCTTTATCTACAAAGAAGATCTCTATATTGCAATGGAAACCTCTTATAGAGAAGATCACAGCTAGAATTACTTCATGGACGGCAAAGAAACTTTCCTATGCATGAAGAATACAGTTAGTCAAATCAGTGATGTTTGGTATACAAGCATATTGGGCTCAGCTTTTTCTCATTCCTTCAAAGGTTCTGAAGACTATTGATTCCTATTGTAGAAGCTATGTGTGGTCAGGCAGCAATGAAATCACCAAGAAATCTCTGTTGGCATGGGATAAAGTTTGTATGCCTAAATCTATGGGATGCATAGGACTTATCAATATGAAACTGTGGAACCAAGCTGCTCAAATCAAGATTTGCTGGGATGTTGCTCACAAGCAAGACAAGATGTGGATTAGGTGAAAACATACTTGCTATATCAAAGGAAAGACATTGATGGAAGTTAAAACTCCAACACAAGCCAACTGGATAACTAGGAAGATATTGGAAGCAAAGAATAAACTGGTTTTGATAACTGGAAACAAGACTACAAGGAGTATGACAAACAACATATACTATAAACTGCTTCCTGAAATGAGTCCAGTATTGTGGAAAAGCCTTATGTTTAAGAATGATGCTAGACCTAAGGCAAGCTTTATAATGTGGCTGCATTTACAAGGAAGGTTGGCAACAACTGATAGGCTAACAAGATGGGGTATGGCAGTGGATACTACATATGGTTTATGTCGAGCTGAGATGGAAACAAAAGAACATCTGTTTGTTAAGTGTAACTTTGCTGAAGCCATATGGAGGAAAATGCAGAACTGGTTAAAGTGGAAACAAGTACCAGCAGACTAGAATCAACATGTTGAATGGGCAGTTAAGAGTGCTAAAGGGAAATCAAAGCAAGCTCAAATATTCAAACTGGTATATGCAGAATGTATATATGCTATATTGATGGAAAGGAATCATAGAGTTTTTGAAGAGAAGTCAAGAGGTTGGAAAGCACTTGTTCGCAAAATTGTATATATTTGCTATGTTAGAGCTAGCCATAGAGTTCAAGAATTTTTACAGAGTTTTGAGTTTTAAAATGTAAGGTAAGAACTTCTTGTAAATAGGAGAGAGACATAGATAACTAGAGAGGAGATAGCTAATTGAATTAGCTATGTCTTTGTAATGTTTTCACAGGTGATTAATACAACATTTTAATTATCAAAAAAAAAATCATAGTAATAATATAGAACATACTTTTAAATTTTTATTTACATATTGTAATATATGGCCCACTAAATCATAAACCCAATTAAAATATTCAACAAGGGAAACATAGATAAGATACTTAAATTACATAATGAAATTAGCAGTAGATTGTACTCTAATTTATAAGATCGTTTAAATTATAACTTTATACATATTTTTTTAAATCTATGCTTACTTAAGTATTTATAGGAAGTCAAATAATGTTATTCATGTAATTTTAAAATTTTATCCTATCGATAAGGATTCAGCGCGCGTACTTTAAAAAACTAGTAGTATAAAGAATGTCAACATTGTATATTGTATTTAAATTTTACCGTGCATGAATTTGTCATTGCGCCTCCTCCCCCTTCTCGCATGCTTAATGCACGTTATAATGTGGAAACACAAAATTTATGAATAACATATCATGCAATTCAATATTGATATACAACTTGTTAATTGTCATGTAATACACACATGATCTTTTCCTATAAAGAAGCTACAAAATTCAGCCGTTTTTTCAACCAACTCAAAATCTACCAGTAAAATTAGTTGAATTACTAATTCTTTTTCCCCTAGTGGCCATGACTGAACCACAAAAGTTGAAGATTAAGGTGGAGTCAGAAACATCAGAGTTCAATGTCAAGATAAAAGAGACAGACAAAGTTGGAGACTTGTTGGGAATTATCAAGGCTAATTGGGGTGACGATTGCTCTTATAAACTAGAGCACTATTCTGTTGAAATGAAAACTGACCAGCCTTTGTCTGCATACAACCTCAGAGATGGCTCAGTTGTTAAAGTAACCTGTTTTGCTGATTCACCTTAATGAAACTGGTTATGAATTAAAGCCTCTAGAAATACAAGTGTATTATGTCATTAATTAACATTATTAAATTAGTTTTAATATGTTGAGTTCAAATATGATGTCTTGAACATCTTGAGATGCAAGTGTTTCACTGAAAAGTTGTATGCCAAGCTTAACTACTTTTTAGCAAGTTTAACTTAATCTTGAGTAGATAATATATATAGGATAATTACTCTACTGCAGTTCCCAAGACGAGGCAAGATGAATAAGAATGTCGTATTGGTTGAAATACGATTTATACCGGTATAAGTTATATTGGGATAAGTTATGCTGGGATTAGTTATGATGGGATTGTTGTTTAATCATTGTTTGGTATGGTATGTTGTATTAAGAATGACAATTGTATAATTTCTAAGAAGAAGGTATAAGTTATACCGGTGCTAATTACCCCACCTTCTATAAGGTATAAGTTATCTCGTTGTTAAAATTAACACCAGGATAACTTATACCTGGTTTGTTAATCAAACAGGGTATTAAGGTGATATTAAATTTTTATACCACCCTTATACCTTCTTATACCTCGTACCAAACGACCCCTAAGTCTTCAAAGTAATACTCTTATTTTTTAAGGAGTTAGAGACAATCAAAAGGCAAAACATCGTAGGTTTGGCGTCCTATATAATTCTGTACTGGTTACTGAATTCTCCATAAGCTTTAGAAAAATTGGGCTCATCCAAATCCACAATATTGATCCATGACATAAACCTTGCAGTTGCGGTTCATGGCCAGTCCACAATAAATGACCCTCCATCCTAGTGAGTTAGTCGGAACATGATTCCACCCTTCCGTTTTATGTGGCGGAGTTCGATTAAACTGTTTACCCTAAAATTCGAATAACAATTAAATTTATATAGTGATTTTAAGGATACGTGATTTAATTCAATACCAATTGATAAACAAGAAATTAAACAGATAATTTGAACGGTAAAATAATTCAAACCAGTGCTCAAGCAGTGTTTCCACCTCGATTCGAGATGGTCTCGAGGTTGGATAACAAGAACAGTAATGAACAGTAATGGATAGTAAGTGAAATAGAGAGCAGCGTATGTATCCTGTATCAGTGAATAATGATGGTCTACAATGAATGGGATCTCTCTTTATATAACACACGAATCCTAAATAAGGTACAATTCTAATAACGGAAATAAATTCCATGATTGGCGTCAATAACAGCTTGATTCGATTTGTTCCGAGATTTTCGCCGAGTTCCTCGGTCGGTTGCTAATATCTCGTCATTGCATTATCACACCTCACTTGAAGTTAGTCATGCTCGATCTCGATCTCCAGCGAACACCTCGATTTTCATGCTAAATATTCTATCTTCAAACTCGGGCACGGTCCATTACGAGCTTACCTTCGAGGCAGCTCCCATGCCTATGAAATCAGGTATGCCCGATTTCGACCGTATACAGATAGTCCCCGCATTTCTTAGAGTAAAACAATTGAACCTCGATTTTTTGAAACCTCGATTATGATGTCACTCTCGTGACGTAAGCGATGGATTTGCCCAAATCATTAATGCCTGTTAGTTAGCGATCGGCCACTAGCGCCACTGAACCGTCGTCGTGAGTCTATAATTACACGCTCGTTTATTGAATCAAACTTTACTTTTGGTCTAATCAAACCTCTAAGTCTTCTAACTCTCTTCATCTCCTCCCTTTCGCCGCCGCCTGTTGAGCCACTCTTGACAGCATCCAAAACAACCAATTTTCATCTTCCTTCTCCCTTCTTTACCTAAACAATGGCAAAAACCTCAAAAACCGTACTGCAAAAGGAGAAAGCTTCTTCCTCTTCTTCCCGGCCGTCCGGCGACAAAGCGTCGGTAGAGCCGCTTCGCCATGAGTATGTTCCTCGGTCGTGCACTCTAAATCCTATTTCAGGATCGAAAACCCTTCATCGGTCCCAGGACGATGCGAACATTAGTCGATGTACATGTGTTCCATAACGACCAGTCACCTCGAGGCCATGAAGATGGACTGTAACTGGGGTCCCAAGGTCGTGGTGAAAATCCCTGCTCCCGAAGAGAGCATCACTACTCATGTAGAGGGGTTTCTATGTGTATACACTTACCCCTTCACATTGGGTCCCCTTGACCCGGTGATCATTGATTTCTGCAAAAGATATCAAGTCACCCTCGGCTAAATCCATCCCTCGCCATGGCGCATAGTTGCGCTTCTTCTCCACCAAGGCCGAGGGGCTGGAGTTTACCCTAAACCACCTTATGCGGATGTATCAGCCTCGAAAAGCTCTAACGTCGGGCAACGAAGGCCTTATTCTCGAGCATCGACGAGGATAAGTATCGGGGTTGGATGAGCCTCTTTATACGGGTGAGGACCCGTGACATTATCCCGTAGGAGACGATGTCGTTTCTTGAGGAGTGGAACCCCGACCGTAAGTGATCTTTTAAACTTTGTTCTTCGTACCCTCTTCGACTTCTCCTAATATTCTCTTTCGACATGCAGCTACTCCTTGGATGCCTCAAGCGGTGCCCGACCTCGATTATTGGGTTCGGAAGTTAGCCTCAACTTCCTCTTATGCCGAATGCGCATGGCGTGATTTGGCAAAGGGCAGATGAGAGGCCAAGAACAACGGTAAGGATCTCCTTTCATATTCTGAAACACTCTTTGTACCTCACTCATCACTAATCTTATTTCATGCAGGGCTGACCAGGGATGCCATATTGAGACCCTCGAGTGGCGAGGAAGAGGCCAAGTCCCCGGTTCTTAAGCCGGGGAAAGTCAAGAAGAGGAGGGTGCCTCACAGTCCGAGGACCCCAAGCCCAAGCCTCGAAGGGTGAGGAGGAAAGTAATCGCTCTTACGGTGGACTAGGTCTAATATTATTTCATGCAGTCCTGACCAGGGATGCTATATGGAGACCCTCGAGTGGCAAGGAAGAGGCCAAGTCCCCGGTGCTTAAGCCGGGGAAAGAAGAGAAGAGGAGGGTGCCTCGTAGTCTGAGGACCCCAAGCCCAAACCTCTAAGGGTGAGGAAGAAAGTAATCGCTATTACGGTGGACTAGGTCTAATCTTCTTTCTTGCAAACCTGACCAAGGATTCCATATTGAGACCCTCGAGTGGCGAGGAAGAGGCCACGTCCCCGGTTCTTAAGCCGGGGAAAGACAAGAAGAGGAGGGTGCCTCCCTGTCCGAGGACCCCAATCCCAAGCCTCGAAGGGTGCGGAGGAAAGTAATCGTTCTCACGGTGGACTAGGTCCGAAACTTGGGAGAAGAAGAAGAAGAAGAAGAAGAAGGTTTCGTGGAATTGACAGTCCGACCCAGGAAAGTCGTCGAGGTCGCCAAGAATAAGAAAGAAGAAGAAGAAGAATGTGCCTTGTCACTGACGGTCCACCCCAGGAAAGTCGTCGAGGTCGCCAAACCTTCTGAGCCAACAGAGGTGCCTTGGCACTGACGATCCGACCCAGGAAAGTCATCGAGGTCGCCAAACCTTCTGAGCCGACGGAGGTGCCTTGGCAGTGACGGTCCGACCCAGGAAAGTTGTCGAGGTCGCCAAACCTTCTGAGCCAACGGCAGCTGCTGAAATCAAGCTTCGTGCTGAGGGTGCTTCCAAAAAGGATTCGGGTGAGGATCCTGAATCACCAGAGGTAGAGATCATTTCTCTACCATTTGCAACTACACCAAACGGGGTCGGTTATAAGACCCCGAAGATCGATCAGGGCGCCTCGAGCGACTTTCTTGGGGCCAGATAGCAGGTCACTTTCCTTCTCTTCCGACTTTTTACGAGGAGGCACTAAGGGAGGCTCGGGAGTTGAAGACCCCTGACATATGCAGAGGCTCTAGTGTAGGGGATCCATTTCAAGATTGTTTCATTGGGGTCGATGATGCCTCTGATCTCAACAACGCCTCGATTCTCCTCGAAGAGGCCCAGCGTCTTCTATCTCGGGTAAGAATTAGTTTCTGCAATCCCTTTTTTTGGTGCAGGCCTTCGCCAAGTCCTGATCTGACCTTGGACGCCTTGAAGCTTCTTTGAGGCCTTGAAGTCGAGCTCCAGAAAGTCTCGGAGGAGAAGAAAACCTTGAAGCTTCTTTGCAACCAAAAGGACGAGGCTTTGAAGGACCTTCAAGTGGATTTGTCCAAGGCTCGTTAAGAAGAGGCCAAACTAGACAAGCAGGTAACCTTCCTTTTGTTAAAGTATGGACTCGACCCAACTGTGGAGGTTAATACTTGACTATCTCAGTTGCAGCAAATGGTCGAAAGGATCGAGCTTCATTGAGGAGAAGTCGGTCAGGTCAAGGCCGATTGTGATCGGTGGAAGGAGAATATGGACCGCCTGGGTGCGGAAAAATAGACTACCTCTACCAAACTGTCATCGGATGAGGTTCAACTTCGAGGCATAAAAGAGAAAAGCTCGGCCCAGGACAAGAGGATCGATGAGCTTGAAGTCGGGTTTGCTGAGTCCAAGGTAGAGATTGAGAAGACGAAGGTCATGGCAGACAAGTCCATTGCCATGTATCGGGTTGCAGCTGAGGATGCTCAAACGCAGCTAAGGGAGGCTTCCGACCGGGAGCGATGGAATAATGACTTGTCGAAGTGCCAATCCCGGAAGGAGACCCTTAAGGAAATCCATGCTCGAGGTTTTGACCTCTCCGAGGAGATATCCCAAGCCAAGGTGTTCGAAGCCGAATCCAGGCAACTTGTCTCCTCTGATGACGAAGATGATGATGAAGAAGGCAGTCGAGGCGGACCCGATGAGGGGCCTAAAGGAGAAGTTTCTCCCAGAGAAGTTGCTCCCGAAGAAGAGGTTGAAACCAGCCATAGTTAGGACTTAGTTTATTGTTCGTTCTTTTTGTAAGACCTTGATCAGTCTCCTGTACATATCCTTTTTCATCAATATATAAAAGAAAAACTTCTTTTGAATGTCTTCTCAGTTTTTATGTTCAAACATGTTTTGTGCTTTTGCCTTATGAAAATTGTTGCAGCCTTTGTAATCGAGTGAACACTAGCTAGAACTTAGAACAAACCCTTAGGTTTTTTAGTCAAACAAGGGTGAGTCCCCGAGCTCATTAATATGTTCGAGATTTTGGATGGCTTGATCGATGCCATGACTGCACTATTTTTATAACTAAGTTCGAGTAAGTTTTGAACTTAGAATAAAACAAACCCTTAGGTTTTTTATCAAATAATGTGTAAGTTTTGAACTTACAGTAACATACCTCTTAAGGTTTTATCAAATAATAGGTTTTATATTGGATGTAGACTTTAATTTGGCCATAGCCTTCGGGTATGCCTCTTGGGCTTATTTCCCAATAACATTTCGAACTTGTTCGAAATGTTAGTCCGCGAAAATAGTGGCCTTGGCCTATAGATTGAGGGGTGCCTCTTTGAGGTCTTATGAATTTGAGTTTAGATAACTCGAATATTCCTATCATCGATGGAAGTCCCCGAGTATTCGAGGTATATTTGCACTTATCTCTTTGGTCATCTCTCACAAAATCATAAGTATGAGGTTTGTATAGTAGAGAATTTTTTTCGAGACACAAAATGTTTAATGAAGAAAGAATGCTTCTTTGAATAATTTATACATGCGTACATGTTTTTCCATCGGGGCTCGACTAATCTATATGGACACGGTTCACTTGACCGTTTGGCCCATTACAAAGTTTCCCTATCGAGGCCCCTTGACATTAAGTACTTTTCTCGAGAATATAACATCCGAAGGTGATGCCCCCCAGTATTGAGGTCGATTGCAAAGAAGCCTTGGATACTGTTGAATCGTCCTCAGGTAGCACATAATTGTTGCCTCATTAAAAACCTTGCCGGAAAAACCCATTTGGGATAAAAACCGATGTAAGGAAAAAAGAGTGCAACGCGTACTTTAAAACCTAAGGTATCGATGTCTTTTGTCGAACTCTTGCAATGAGTTAGCGTTGAATATATATAAAATTATAAATGAAAGAAGGGAGAAAGTCAAACCTTAACAATAATATTGTTTGAGAAGCGATATGTTCCAGTTGTTTGACAGTGGTTCGCCGTCCATCGTTCCGAGTTTATAAGATCCTTTTCCGACTATATCGAGGACTTGGTATGGACCTTCCCAATTGGGGCTGAGCTTCCCTTCATTAGGATCTCGAGTGATGGTGACATTCCTTAGGACCAAGTCCCCTACTCTAAAGTGGCGAAGGTTGGTTCTTCTATTGTAGTACCTTTCGATTCGTTGCTTTTGTGCGGCCATTCGAACAAGCGTAGCCTCTCATTTTCATCCAATAATTCGAGTCTAGTATTCATAGCCTCGTGGTTTGATGCTTCCTTTTTGTGTCAAAACCTGCACTGGGGTCTCCGACTTCGACTGGAATCAAGGCTTCGGATCCATATACTAAGGAAAACGGAGTTGCTCCTGTACTAGACTTCGATGTTGTTCGATATGCCCAAAGGACTTCAGGTAGAATTTCTCTCCATTTTCCTTTAGCTTCGTTCAACCTTTTCTTCAGGTTTTGGATGATAGTCTTGTTCGTCGATTCGGCCTGTCCATTCCCACTAGGGTGATACGGCATTAACAATATCCTTTTTATTTTATGATCTTCGAGGAATTTCGTCACTTTGCTGCCGATAAATTGTTTACCATTGTCTCATACTATTTCTGCGGGTATCCCAAATCGACATGCGATGTGATCCTAGATGAAATCTACAACCTCTTTCTCTCTGACCTTCTCGAAAGCCTGTGCTTCAACCCATTTAGAGAAGTAGTCAGTCATAAATAAAATGTAGTTAGCTTTACTTGGGGCCGATGGCAGGGGGCGACGATATCCATCCTCCATTTCATGAATAGCCATGGGGATAGGACCGAATGAAGTTGTTCTCCGGGTTGGTGGATCATCGGTGCAAACCTTTTACATTTATCACATTTTCGAACAAACTCCTTATAGTCTTTTTCCATGTTATCCCAGTAGTATCCTTCTCTAATGACTTTGCGAATTAGTGACTCGGCGCTAGAATTGTTCCCACAAGTGCCTTCATGGACCTCTCGTAGAACATAATCGGTGTCTCCTGATCCCAAACACACTGCCAATGTCCATTGAATGTCCTTATGTATAATGTTATGTCTTCGGCCAGTGTGAAACGAGTAGCTTTAGCTAGTAGGGCCCTCGATTCTTTAGGGTCCGATGGGATCTTCCCATTCTTCAAGTACTCGATGTATTTATTCCTCCAGTCCCATGTTAAGCTTGTAGAATTTATCTCGGCATGTCCTTCCTCGATCATGATCTCGAGAGTTGAATGACAATTCCTGAGTTGATCTCATCTGCCTCCACTAATGACCCCAAATTTGCAAGTGCATCAGTCTCACTGTTTTGTTCCCGAGGTACATGCTGAAAAGTCCATACCTTCATGTAACGACCCCGACCGGTCATTTGAGCTCTAGCACGTCGTATAGCGGTTTGAGGCCCTGAGTAGGTTCACTTCAGGTATTATGACTTGCATGTGTGGTCAGAATTGAATTTCGAGAAGTGATATTTGAGTAAACGACCTCGAAATCGGGATTTGAAGGTTCCAACAGATTCATGTATACGGTCAAAACTTGGTGTGGTCGATTCTAAGTATGACATCGAGGATGGATCTAAGGAACAATTTCAAGAGGAGTTCAATCGAATGACAATATCGAGGGGTCGGCATACATAAGAGCAAGGAAAAGGGGGTAAGGCCCGGCTAAGGAAAGATCGGGGATTCCCGAGGATATATGACTAGGGCTGACAAGCGCGTGCAAAATAGTACGAGTCTATGTTAGATCAATAAATAGACGCGCTAGTTATCCCCTCCTGTAATAAATGCCAATGTACTATGTTAGGGTTTCCCCTCCTATATAAAGGGGACCCTTGTCATTTCTTAAAAACACAATATTCAATACAAGGAACAAGAACATTCTCTGCTTCATTACTCAAACATTCCCTATTTCTCTCTGTTAGCTCATTTACTTACATTTATCGCTTTTCATTAATTGTTCTTCATTTATAGCTCATTATTGATCATAAATATCATACTATGAAGCCTATAAAACCGTTGTATCTTCATCGACCGTCCAACGATAGCCCCAAACCTCGATATCAAGGACCCCTTGAGGCCAGCATCGAACGCCCAATTTGAGGCCTCTTGGTTTGCTTATCTTCGATTTCATCTGCTTTCACTCTACCTGCTACAATCATACTTAGAATCAAATTCTTAACAACTAGCATTAAAATAGATCGCATATTCTTAGAACCACATAATCAAATATAATTGTAATTATCATTTTCAAGGTAAACAGTTTGGCGCCCACCGTGGGTTATTTTTCACATTTTTTCTTGCCCAAGAATCTTTGATTTCAGGTCAAAATGTCAAATCCCGCGAATACATACAAAGGTAGAAGCTTTGAAGACTTTGGGGAGAACGGTATAACCGTCCCGAATGTTGGTATACCGTTGCCAAACAACGGTAGCACACTGGAGCTAACCCATGTGGATACAGACTCGAGCAGCGCCCAACACGACGATACCAATTCCCACACCAACAGGAATGCTCACCGGGAGGATCGGCGCGAAGCACGAGGAACTATCACGCGAAGGGAAGAAGGAGCCAGCCTCCATATGATCTTCGAAATGCTACAAGCACAACAAGCGGCTATTTCTCAGCTGCAAAATCATCAAAAGATCTCGAGCGCGGTGGCATCAGGGGATACCCCTCGAATACAACGATTTACAGAAAGGTCTGGCGATAATGGGTCAACAACCAACCCCGTTGTTATGAAGACGCTCGAGGGCCTCGTAAAGAGGATAAAATCAAGGTTCGCAAAGAGAGAGCCGAGGTCATGCAGGTAAGATATCAACCTTATATCAAGAATCGAAGAAACACCATGAGAAGCGACACGCCCCAAATCAATAGAAGGGTGGACCGAGGCTGAACCCCCCCAGGATTGGTGAACAAAGCTAGAACCAGCAGATACCCAGAACCGGCGGAAGTTCCCTCATCGCCCGAATACAATTTCGGCACTGGCGCTACAAATATTATTGCGAATATAGGTGGAATCGGGGATACCAGATGGCCAAGGCCCATACCGGCAGACCCTTCCCTAAGAAACCCTAATCTGGTGTGTGAATTCCACGGTGCGCACGACCATATGACCGAAGATTGCAAGCATCTCCGGGAGGAAGCGACCCGACTAATTAGCAAAGGATACCTCCGAGAATTTGTTGGTAGTCGAGCCATAAAACACACTCAGGGAAGAAAAGTAGCTTGAAGGAGCAGAATGGGGAAACCACAACACATCGACCGCGCAACCATCAACGAGACCGACGTTTCTCAAAGACCCGTGGCCAAGCGAATGAAAATATCCATAGCAACGGCGGGATTAGTTCGGGACCAGAAGACGTGAGAATATAAGAAAACCTTGGTACGGGGTATATCGGGCGTTCATCGGAGAACGAGGTATGCAACTCCTTACCTACTAGAAGCCGGATATCCCCTTATGGGAAAAACAAATTCTACGTCAGTTGGTACGTCCCGAAAAATTAAACTTCATTTCTTATGCAACCATATTCACACTTTAGTAATATATTTGCTTCAATGTTTGGGCTCGAGTTATCGGGCCGACTGACCAGCTAGGCCATCATACTTGAAGGACGTGTTATCGAGTCGTCGGCCCGAGTGGGATGCTGAAATCCCAATTTTGGGAAGGTTTTTGTTGCCAACTTATGCATGCCCCGAGTGGAGGAAGAACCTCTGATAAAAGCGGACATATTGCCAGGGAAACGGACCCTATTTCCCCGAGGGGCTTCAAACGAAAATGGGGTCGGTCTTGGCGTAATTCCGAGACCGCCTACGGGCGACATAATCGGACAACCTGCAAAAACCATAAAACTGACTAACGACAAAATCGAGTATGAGTTTGTAACTGCAGGTTTGAAATAGGCCGAAGGCCAGGAGTCGAAGTCACCTGGGAAGGGTATGGTTCCCTCCCGACAGTAGGTCGGGTGATGGGGAGCCTCGAAGGGGTGGAGTGAGAAGGTACTCAAACATGATTCAAGTCGCGCCACCACTTCACAGAGAATAAACCCTGATGTGGAAAGCAAAACGGGAAGGTCGGTACCCTCTCAAAGCTCGTTAAAAACAACGATATGCTCTCCAGAACAGTCATCCTGGCACCCCTCGACCATTCATGAAAGGAAAGGCAGAGGTCATCAGGCCTCTACTAACAAGGCCATGTAAAACTAGACTTACCCTATTTTAAGACTAACTATTTCTCAAAGCAGGAAGAAGCGCAGGACTTCGAAAAAGAAAGAGGTCGTTAACTCGGTGCGGGACCATATCCGGCTTCAACACCACGAAGAACCAACCCACATGGCAGATCCTGTAATAACGGGAAGTAGCCAATCGGAAACAGGGCCACCCGAGGGTCACAAATCTCGGAGGATCCTGCCAATGCCTCACCACCCTCATACTAGCAACCTGGCCGAGTCCGCGAGCCGAACCATCATTCAAAAAAATTGGAAAGAAGTGAGAAAACGCAAAAAGAAGATGGAGGGGAATGTCGCCCTAAGTCGTACAAGCATATCGCGCCACTCCAAAATCTAAGCATAGAAAAAACGTCGTTCATTCTGGCAGATGGGTCATAACTCTTAACGACAGCCGAAGAAGTAAAGACAAATGCCAGAATCCGCCATGCCACGGGGAATTCAAGCAACAAATCCATGACTAAAGTCCTCGAGTTAGTAGATAAAAGACGGGGAGCCTCGTTGGCCCGAACAGCCGCCCAAAGACGAAAGCCACCCACCAGCATTTCACAGTCAGGGACTCGATCTTAAGAAAGGTCGTACCGCACCCTCATAAAAGTCGGAAATAAATCATACGGTATCGGCATCACGGCCGGCGAATAGCCTCCAAATGACTTTATCGCATCCACGCTCAAACACTATCATTGCTAAGGTAAAACCGTACTCCCGCTTTCATTCATATTTTCTGAACTAACTTCTGCAGGTGCCTGGCGGAAGACATCAAAACACCCGTCAACTCCGAAAGACCCTTGGGATACAATAGCGTATGTTGCACTCTTTTCCTTCGATCGGGTTTTATCCCTAAAAAGGGTTTTACCGACAAGGTTTTTAACGAGGCAACATTTATGCGTTGTCCAAAGAAAGCTCAACCAAGTATCCAAGGCTCCTCTCCAATCGACCTCAAATGATGGAAAGCATACCCTCCCCATAGAAGAAACTACCAAAGAAAGTCTCGATAGGAGAATGATGTAACGGGCCAAACGGTCAAGAGAACCGTGCCTGCGTAGGATGATCGATCCCTCAACACCAAAAAATATGTACACATATACCAAATAATCGAAGGAAACATCTTTATTACAAGCTTTGCGCTTTCAAAAGGATACCTCATCTCTAATAATGGCTCCAGGGCCAAGGAATTCCCGAGCGCTCGGGGGCTGGCACGAAAACACAAGTGAGGCAATAAAATCCTGAATGGGTCACCTCGAGCCCAAAAGTAATTCGAGGGCAAGTCCTCAGGACATAGTCAATACTGTAAGTCCTACGGGCATGACCTAGATTGCAAAGCCCCGAGCGGGCATATCTAAATAACAAGGCCCAATCCCGATTTCTAAGCCAAGGCTATACATTCAAACTTGTAAGACCCCTAAAAAGGCATCTCGAATATAGATGCCGAGGATACGATATTCGGTGGCTAATGGCTCCGGCCAAATAAGACGACTCCGATCGAAAGGCTTCGGCCGAAACTTGAACGACTCTGGTCAATAGGCTCCTGCCCAACAAATGCGATTCGGGGACGCCCGACTATCGCCATGAAATCAAATCCTTCGAAATTATTTCAGAAAGAACCAGTTAAAATCATGCTACCTTTAGTGTAAGCAAGAGTGAGCTTCGAACATTTTCATGTCGGCTCGAAGAAAGAGCTTCGAACATTTTCATGTCAACTCCAAACAACGAAAAGGCTCGAGACAATTCAGCCATAGGGCAAAACCTTCTGAGGTGCCCGTTTATCGCCACATAACGATTCATAATCGAGGTTCTTTTGGGTCGTCGAAGAGTCGGGCGAACACAAAAATTTCGAAATAAATCTTTAAGCAACGGAAAACGTAGCCATACTAAAAATGCATAAGAGCCTTAAGGCCAGCGTAAAGAGCCTCCGGACTAATTCAAAACCTAAAGGGTCGATGAGCCCAAGCCGTAACCGACTCGAGGATTGAGCCCAAAAAAGGTTAACTAAAAATGCGTAAGAGCCTTGAAGCCAGCGTAAAGAGCCTCCGGGCTAATTCCAAACCTAAAGGGTCGATGAGCCCGAGCTGTAACCCGACTCGAGGTATGAGCCTGGAAAAGGTTAACTAAAAAATGCGTAAGAGCCTTGAAGCTAGCGTAAAGAACCTCCAGACTAATTCAAAACCTAAAGGGTCGATGAGCCCGATCCGTAACCCGACTCGAGGACTGAGCCCCCAAAAGGTTAACACTAGCTTAAAAAGGCCTCAAGGCTAACTCAAAACCTGAGGGTTGACGAGCTCGAGTCGTAATTTGACTCGAGGATTGAGCTAGAAACAATTAACAAAAGTGCCTAAGGGAAAACACGTAAGAGCCTCCGAGCAGACATCGGAAAGCCTACGGGCCATTTGAAGGTCACATCAACCCCATATTTGAAAGCGTAAATGCTAACCTGGAAAAACCTCAGGGCTGATTCAAAAGACCTAGAGGTCGAAGAACACTGTCCAAGACCTGATTCGGGGACTGAAACCCGAAAGGTCAATCCCATTGGTCATGGCGATCTATTGAGCATTGCAATCTAATGGAAAAAGCAAAATCGAAAACTACAGGTGATAGAAAATGAAAGGCTTCTTATTTATACAAAAAGATCGAAGAAGCATATTTACAGGACTCATGTCCTAACTCATACGGAGAAGAAATAAACATAACCCTAATCTACCGCCGGAGTTGTGTCTTCGACGTCCCCCGGGGAGGTCAAGCCCTTAGTGATTCCAGTTTCAGCCTTGGGGTCACCAACGGCCTCTTCCCCCTCGGGGACTTCTCCTTCATCGCCATCATCTTCCGAGCCGTCGCGCAATTCACCCTCAGAAGTAATCAAGGTAGCGGACTCCTCTTCAAGGGGATTCACCCTATCGATCTCAGCAGTCAGATCGAGGCCACCGGCACGAATATCCGCAAGGGCTTGCCTACGAGATTTCAAGCAAGCATGTCTCACAGCTCAGGCCAATTGCAAGTCAGCCTGTTCGGACATCATCTTTGCATGAGCATTCACTACAACTGCTTACTCTTCATACAAGGAAACAAGCGCCTCGGCTTCAGTTCTGGCTACGAATAAAATGACGGCCGATTCGGTAGGGCAATATTTGTTCCTATCACACTCCTCCCTCGCGTCATGAAGATGATGCTCGACCAAGGTCACCCTCCCCTGGAGAATGCCTCTCTCGGTAGTCATCTCACTCACGCACCATTTGAGTTCGAGAATCTCGGTACCCTAGGCTCGATTTTCCTCCTTCATCAGAGCATTTTTCTTTTCAAATTGCAAAGAAACATCCCGAGACAAGTCACGATGCCATAGTAAAGTAAACGCACGGACAAAAACAAAAAGAAGTTATGTTACCTGCTCAACGAGGCAGGTCCTCTCTATAGATGCCACCTCCAAACAAGCCCGAAGACTGCGGAGCTCCTCTTCTTTCTCACTAAAGTGGCCTCTAAGCTCATTAACCTCCGAAGTAAGCTTCCTGCACTCACCCTCATAGAAAGCCGACTCGGCTTGAAACTTGGCAAAGGTCTGATCATAAAACACCTTGGCCTGAAAGCACGGGTGAAACAAAATGAGGAGGATGAGGATCAAAATACCTAGTAAGACTTGCAAAAGGCTACCTATTGGCAGTGTCTATCAAGCTCGCTGAAGATGAATGAGGTGTCAGGTTTGAAATTCTCCTCGTCCGTAACGTACAGCCTTCGAAACCCGTCTCTGCTTTTAGTAGACGCCCCGGCATCAGGGAACTCCTTATTTCAGGCGTCCTGCGATTGGTCTAAAGGCAAGGTCAGTTTCGGAGGGTAGTTGCTCACATCAACGACCCGAGGTAGAAAAATCGGGGCCTTCCCCCGCCTTTGAGAAACCTCAGTACAAGGCGCCTCTGACCCTGCAAACAAGTGCGCATCTTCTCGGGGAGAATCTCGTCTAATATCCGGCCTGGGAACGTTGTCTGACTTATCCCCGACAAGCTCCTCGGCTTCAGATTAGGTAGTCGCCGCATCAAAATATGGCTTGGATATCTCCGGTTCAGTGGTCGTCGTCTCAACAAGATACGGGGCGGCCCGGTTTTCTCTCCCCATGAGCGCTACCTCAGGACCATCTCCTTCGCCGCTGCCAGTTCGGGGGCCCTCACAGACCTCAGGGGTCGAGGCCTTCGAGTCAACCAAGGGTCTTTTCACTTTGGCTTTCTTCGACTCCGAAGACTCGCCTGGTGATATCTTTCTTCTCTTCTTTTCTTTAACAGATTTTGGGGTATCCGGTTCCCCAAGAAGCACCTCCCTCATCATAGAGGTCTCTCCTAGGCCTTTACAAATACAAAAGTACAACCATCAGATGCGGAGATTTGATCAGTGGTGCCCCTCCGGAAAAATACAATTACCACAAGAGAAAGGGCTTACCATGATTCTTCGCCTCCCATCGGCCCACTAACAAATCGCGCCACACACGCTCAGCATGTGGGCAAACCAAATCCAGTTGGCGGACCCAGTCCGAGAGACTTTTGACCGAGCCAGGATAATCGGCAATGGTTGCGGCAACAATGGAAGACATTTCATGAGGTAATTGAACAACTACAAAAGAGAAGCCATCTGGTTAGTATGTGCACTTACGTTTCATATTCCACCTCTCGGGGAACGGCATCCTTTCCGCCGGGATCAGGTCTGCAGTCCTGATTCGGACAAAGCGACTCATCCACTCTCTGTCTCTAACTTCATCAGTACATGCAAAAAAGGCCCTCGAGGCCCGACGTTGAAGCTTGATCAGGCCACTATGATTAAGTCGGGCGCTATACATTCTAATCAGGTGGTCAAGGGTAAAAGGCATTCCCTCGACTGTGTTCGTGAAATGCTTGGTCATATATACAGTGCGCCAAAATGACGGATGTATCTGACCAAGGGTCACTTGGTATCGTTCGCAGAAGTCGAAGATAACAGGGTCTATTGAGGGCGACGATGGTCCCATCGGACCAAGGGTTAATGGATAAGTATACACACTGGGGAGTATGTCCTCGTGTGTGGTAATATCTTCCTCCCGGGAGGGGATCTTCACCATCACCGAACTCCCCCACCTACAGTCTATTTTTACCTTCCCGGTATCTGAGATCAAGTTGATATACCGGGACATGGGCTCGCATCGCCCTGGTCTCGAATATGGTTTGTCAATCTTAAAAATCGAAGGATATCACGCATGCCCCGGGGATGCAATCCTCGAGATGAGGGGGCCCCGTCGCCTTCTCCAGTGATGGTCATGAAGGGGAGGAAGGCTTGTCAGTCTGAGAAACACTGGAGGAAATCTTCGCCATTTCTTTCCTTTGGGAGTCGCGAGAAAAAAAGGAGACTTGGTTGGAAGGGAAATACCGGAAGAAGATAGGAAAAAAAAATCTCCCAAGAACTTAGAGGCACAATAAGAGAGAAGTAGGGGAGGGCGTATTTATAGAGGGTCATCATGTACGTTATAGAAAGCCAAAGGGCGATTAATTATTGTCATCAATGTAGGAACTTCTCAGCAACTGTATGGATACGACCCTAAGGGTTCCCCTCTATCTTGTCAGTCACTTTATATGGCACGGGTGACACAATAACAGAAATACCAAAGGATAATGAATTCAAGACGTTTGTTGTCCCTTCATTCCAAGAAACACGGGGACTATCTGTATACGGTAAAAACTTGGTGCAATCGATTTCAAAGTATGACATCGAGTATGGATCCGAGGAACAATTTCAAGAGGAGTTCAATCAAACGAAAATATCGAGGGGTCAGCATACATCGGAGAAAGGAAAGAGGGGCAAGTCCCGGCGAAGGAAAGATCGGGGATTCCTGAGGATATATGTCTAGGGCTGACAAGCGCGTGCAAAACAGTACGAGTCTATGTTAGATCAATAAATAGCCGCGCTAGCTGTCCCCACCTGTAATAAATGCCAATGTAGTTTGTTAGGGTTTCCCCTCCTATATAAAGGGGTCCCTTGTCATTTCTTAAAAACACAATATTCAATACAAGTAACAAGAACATTCTCTGCTTCATTACTCAAAACATTCCCTATTTCTCTCTGTTAGCTCATTTACTTACATTTATCGCTTTTCTTTAATTGTTCTTCATTTATAGCTCATTATTGATCATAAATAGCATACTCCGAAGCCTATAAAACCGTTGTAACTTCATCGACCATCCAACGGTAGCCCCAAACCTCGATCTCAAGGACCCCCATAGGCCAGCATCGAACGCCTGATTTGAGGCCTCTTGGTTTGCTTATCTTTGATTTCATACTGCTTTCACTCTACCTGCTCCATTCATACTTAGCATCAACTGCTTAACAACTAGTATTAAAATAGATTTCATATTTTTAGAACCACACAATCAAATATAATTGTAATTACCATTTTCAAGGTAAACAATCCGTATGATAATTTTGGACTTGGGTGTATGTCCGGATTTGGTTTTGGATGACTCAGGAGCGTTTCGACTCTTATTAAGGAAGTTGGCAATTTGGAAGAATTTCATAAATTTTGGTTGAGGTGTATTTCAATGTTATCGATGTCCGTTTGGGATTCTGAATCTGGGAATATCTCCGTATGGTGATTTTCATATTGGGAGCACGTTCGGAAGTGGAATTAGAGGTTCGCAGGTCATTTGGCGATTATAAATTTGAAGGTTTTTGAGAAGTTTGACCGGGAGTGAACTTTTTGATATCGGGGTTGGATTCTGATTCTGGAAGTTGGAGTAGGTCCGTAATGTCGAATGTGACCTGTGTGAAAAATATGAGGTCAATCGGACGTAATTTGATAGGTTTCGGCATCGAATGTAGAAATTTGAATTTCTTAGTTTCATTAGACTCGAATTGGGGTGTGATTCATGTTTTTAGCGTTGTTTGATGTGATTTGAGGCCTAGACTAAGTCCGGGATATGTTTTGAGACTTGTTGGTATGCTCGGACGGGGTCCCAAAGGGCTCAGGTGAGTTTCGGGGTGGTTTCGGACCATTTCTCGGCCATTTTTAGTTGCTGGTTTTTGGATACAGCAGTGTTCTATGAGATCGCGGGGATTTGGACTCAATCGCGATGAGTAAAATGGGAGAAATTGGCCAGTGCTTTGCGATCACGGAGGAGCTTTCGCGATCGCGTAGAGGAAATATTTTGCTGCACTGACCCGACTTTGGAAGCTTATATCTCTCAATCTATAAAGATTTTGAAGAGGATCCAAAAATAAAAGTTGCAGCCCTTTGTGTCTAGGTTTCAAAAAATTAAACCATTTCAAATTTGGAATTGTGTACAAAGCGTTATGATTGATATACTACAGCATGTCGGGAAAGAGTTTGGAAATCACATTGTGTTTCATAGGGATAACTTTGGAAGATTATATCTCGTAATATATAAGGAATTGGGAGATGATAAAAGAACTAAAGTTATAGCCCTTGATGTCTAGTTTTTAAAAAGTCAAACCATTTGCAATTTGGAGTTTTGTATAAAACGTTATGACCATTATACTAGAGGAGGCCCGGAAGAGTTGGACACTTGTTCTTCGCGATCGCGAAGCTTTTACCGCGATCACGAAGGGCAAATTTTGGGCTGAGAAATGTTGTGTTTTGTGATCGCGGAGCATTGTCCGTGATCACAACGAGTAAATACCTGAGCAGAAGCTATATTTCGAGGTTTCGGCCATTTTTAACATATTTGGAGCTATGGAGCTCGGATTGAAGCGATTTTGGGGCGATTTTCACCATATGAATTGGGGTAAGTGTTCTATATACGAAAGTAATTATATTTCACGATTATATGGTTATATTCATCATTTATTTTGGATTTAAATTGAAGAAATCAAGATTTTTGCGAAACTTTTCAAGAACGAAAATTTAAGATTTGGAGGTCAAGTTGTTATCGGAATTTGTTAAAATTGTATGGTTGAACTCGTATCGGAATGGGTTGTCAGATTTTGTGAGTTTCATCGGGTTTCAGTACATGGGCCCCACTGCAAATTTTCGAGTGGATTTGAGAAATTTTATAAATTTTTAAATTTCAAGCATTGGAGTATATTTTTAATTAATTTTAACATTGTTTGACTAGTTTCAGATTGAACATCATGAAGTTGGAGCTTTTAAGCGAAATTGTGACCGGAAAGTGGGCTTTAATATGAGGTAAGTCTCATTTCTAACCTTGTAAGAGGGAATTAACCCCATAGGTGAAATAAGTAAATACGTGCTTCTATTTGTGGGGGGCTACGTACGCGCATGAGGTGACAAGAGTCTGTGCGTAGCTACTATTATGATTATGTCCGGGGAGTCTAGGACCCAAAAGCATGTTTTAATTTCCGTACTTATAATTTTATTGACAATTTAAAAGACCTAAATCATATTGAACTTGGTAAATAAATTTCTAAAGGGCTAAACATCACTTTCTTGATTGTTGAAAGAGAAGTCGCCATTCCCTTGGGTAATTGTTTCCCTGATGAAGTCTTGGTTGACTGTTTGAATGTGTGTACCTATGTCTACCCGTGTCGCATGTATGATTCGCGAGTGGGGTAATTCTATTATTTATATTTGACTGCATCGCATGTATGATTCGCGAGCGGGGTAATAGATGAATCTATGGTTCGCGCCATTCGACCCCCTGACAGTGCACAATTTAAATATTATGTTGGATTGGGTCGTACGACCTCGACATGATTTGCGCATGACTTTCTTAATTGTTTTTGGAATTATTGATAATTGATGTGGCCTCATTGGCCAGGGATGTAAATCGTTAAAAAGATGGAAATAAGTTTGAAAATTTCTATTAACAAAAGAAATGTTTATCTGCTTCATGATTATTGAGTTTGCAGTCGCCTTATAAAATCCATGATTCTTCACATTATTGGTATTACATTATTGGATCACTAGTAAGTGTCGAAGTCGACCTCTCGTCACTACTTCTTCGAGGTTAGGCTGGATACTTACTGGGTACGCGTTGTTTTCGTACTCATACTACACTTGCTGTGCATTTTTGTTGCACGGGCACATGTATGTCTAGTGGCCTCGTTGAGCGCAGCTACATGGTTGATACAGAGATTTAGGTGAGTTGCATCTCTCAAGACGACCCGCAACCAGCGAAGTCTCCTTCAGAGTATTGTATTTTCTTTTCTATCCAATTGTATTCTGGACAGTTATTATATTACATTTTAAATTCCTAGAAATTGCTCATGCAATTGTGACACCGGATTCTGGGATGACTATGGGGTTATTCAGTATTTAAATTTGCTAAAGACATCATTAATTACTTAATGAAGTTCATAATTTATTGTTAAATGCAAGGAAAAGAAATGATTTCAAAAATACTAAAATGAGAATTTGATTAACTTCTTGGTGTTGGCTTGCCTGACAGTGGTGTCCGGCGCCATCACGACCATTAATGAATTTTGGGTCGTGACACTTGAAATGGTGCAAAGTTACCTGCAATTTGTCCTAATACCTCTGCTATCTATCCTCTCGGACTTCAAAGGTTTTTGTTTACCTGGTTCACCACCAGTAAAGAGTCGCACTTAGCTTCGACGACTACTCCTCCCAAGCTTTTAGCTAGCTCGAAACCTGCAATCATGGCCTCGTACTCGGCCTCATTGTTAATCAACCGAGAGGTTTTGATTGATTGTCTAATAGTGCTACCCGTGGGCGGCTTCAAAACGATGCCTAGCCCGGACCCCTTCACATTCGAAGCACCGTCTGTGCAAAGGGACCATACCCCCGATGATGTACATGATTTTAATAAGAGTTCCATTTTAACTTCAGGTACCAGGGTTGGCGTGAAATCAGCCACAAAGTCCGCTAAAATTTGAGACTTGATGACCGCTCGGAGTTGATATTCGACATCGTACGCACCGAGTTCGACGGCCCATTTGGCCAATCGGCTCGATAGTTCGGGCTTGTGTGAAATATTACGGAGTGGGTAAGTGGTTAATACACATATGGGGTGACATTGAAAATATGGTTTTAACTTCCTAGAAGTGCTTATCAGTGCAAGTGCCAATTTTTCTAAGTGTGGATATCTAGTTTCTTCTTCTCCCAAGGTTAGACTTACATAATAAATAGGAAATTATGTACCTTTTTCTTCTCGGACTAGGACACCACTTACCGCAATTTCACATACTGCCAAGTACAAGTAAAGTTTCTCGTCTTCCTTCAGAGTGTGAAGATGTGGCGGGCTCGACATGTATCTCTTTAATTCTTCCCATGCCTGTTGGCATTCCGGAGTCCAGGCGAAATTGTTCTTCTTTTTTTAGTAGAGAGAAAAATTGGTGGCTTCGATCTGATGACCTCGAGATGAATCGGCCCAAGGTAGTTATCCATCCAGTCAGCCTTTGTACGGATTTTGCATTGTCCACGATGGTGATGTCTTCGATGGCCTTGATTTTATCGGGGTTGATCTCGATCCCTCGATTCGATACCACGAAGCCAAGAAATTTGCCCGAACCGACCCCGAAGGCACATTTCTCGGGATTGAGCTTCATGTTATATTTTCTTAAGATCTCGAACATTTCATGCAAATGAGCCAAATGGACCTCTGCGCGCAGGGACTTAACCACCATGTCATCAATATAAACCTCCATTGACTTACCTATTTGTTCTTCGAACATTTTATTTACTAGGTGTTGGTAAGTAGATCCTGCATTTTTTTATCCCAAAGGGCATTACATTATAACAATATGTTCCATACTTGGTGATAGACGGAGTCTTTTCTTGGTCTTCCAGGTTCATTCAGATTTGATTGTACCCAGAATAGGCATCGAGAAAAGTAAGGATCTCGTGGACAGCCGTGGCATCCATCATGCGATCGATGTTACGCAGTGGAAAAGAATCTTTGGGAGATGTTTTGTTTAAGTCCTTATAGTATACACACATTCTAAGTTTGTTCCCCTTTTTAAGGGACTACAACTACATTGGCTGACCATTTGGGGTATTTTACCTCCCGAATGGACCCTATTTTGAGAATTTTAGTTACCTCGTCCTTTATGAAGGCATGCTTTACCTCGGACTGGGACCTTCTCATTTGTTTCACCGGTCTAAACTTAGGGTCCAGGCTTAGTCGATGTGTCGTTATCTCCGGTGGGATCCCTGTCATGTCTAAATGGGACCATGCAAAACAGTTTATGTTATCAATAAGAAATTGAATAAGCTTTTTCCTAAGTTCAGGAGTTAACCCTGTTCCCAGGTATACCTTTCGCTCGGGAAGATACTCGATCAATATAACATGTTCCTGCTCCTCGACCGTTGATTTGGTGGCGTCTGAATCTTTGGGAACAACAAAGGTTTGAGGGGTTAGAAAATCTTCCTCTTCTTTTTATGTTACATATTTCTCCGATTCGGTCGAGGATGGTGGCGGTAATTGCTATTTGGCTCCCTGTTTACTTTTGATGTTCGACTTATTCAAGGTTGACAAAGTCGATACCGGCGTTACCTCATCGATCGCAAACATTTCCTTTGCAGCATGTTGTTCTCGGTACATTGTTTTTACACCATCCGACATTGGGAACTTCATCATTTGGTGGAGAGTAGAAGGTACTGCCCTTATGTTGTGGATCTAGGGCCTTCCGAGTAGTGCATTATATCTCATGTCTCCCTCGATTACGTGGAACTTAGTATCTTGGATGGTTCCAGCCACGTTTACCGGTAGGATGATCTCTCCTTTAGTTGTTTCACTAGCGATATTGAAGCCGTTTAAGACTCGAGATGCAGGTAAGATGTGATCCTGTAGGCCGAGTTGTTCCACGACCCTTGATCGGATGATGTTTTCCGAGCTACCTGGATCCACTAAAACACTCTTAACTTGAACTTTGTTTAACAAGATAGAAATTACCAGAGCGTCGTTGTGGGGCTGAGAAATGTCTTCTGTTTCTTCATCATTGAATGACAAGGTGCCTTCAGGCACATAATCTCGGGTTCGTTTCTCCCTAATGATTGATACCTTAGTGCGTTTGAATAAGGGTCCTTGTGGAACGTCGACCCACGATCATGTGAATGACAAGTTGGGGTTCTTCTTGTTCATTCTTTCTATTGGCATCCCTTTCCCTAAAATTATTATTGGCTCGATCGCTGAGGAACTCTCCAAGGTGGCCCTCGCTGAATAGACGGGCTACCTCCTCCCTCAATTGCCTGCAATCCTCGGTCATATGACCATGCGTTCCATGATACTTGCACATTAAATTTGGGTTCCTTTGGGAAGGATCGGTCTGTATGGGTCTGGGCCACCTAGTGTCTTTGATCCTTCCGATAGTCGATACAATGCTTGATGCATCGATGCTAAAATTATACTCTGATAGCCGAGGTGCCTCTGTGGGATTTGCATATTTGTTAAAACTAGTTTTGCTCATAAGTCCACGAGAACTTTTCCCTCGATCACTTCTTCGATTATTCCGGGCGGAATTGCGTCCTGGACCGTTGTTCCTCCGATTTTCTATATATGGTTGGTATCGATCTTTGTTTGGTATTGGCTACCTATCGACGTCCCTCTGATTTTTGCATGTCGACCTGCTCGGATGCACAGAACCGGAAGGATCTTCTAATTGGTCGACCTCGATCCTGATCTTCGATTGATATCGATTATGTACATCTGCCCAGGTTGCAGTTGGGTACTCGATCAAAACTTATTTCAACTTACGTGATGCTACCGAACTCCGTTCATTCAACCCTTGAGTGAAAGCTTGAACGTCCCAATCATATGTGACTGGTGGCAACTCCATGCGCTCTATTTGAAATCGGGACACGAAATCCCTTAGCATCTCATTATCCCTTTGTCTTACCTTGAAGGGGTCCGATTTCCTTGTTGCGGTCTTTATGGCCCCAGCGTGCGCCTTTACGAAAGAATTTGCTAACATGGCGACCGAACCGATGGAATTTGGTGGTAAATTGTGGTACCAAATCATTGCTCCCTTCGACAGGGTCTCTCCAAACTTTTTCAACAACACAAACTCAATCTCGTCATCCTCCAAATCATTACCCTTAATGGCTCACGTGTAAGAGGTAACATGCTCATTGGGGTCAGTGGTCCCATTATATTTGGGTATGTCAGGCATACGGAACTTCTTTGGAATGGGATTCGGAGCCGCACTCTGAGGGAATGTCTTTTGCACAAACGTCTTCGAATCCATTCCTTTCAAGATTGGTGGTGCCCCCGGTATCTGATCAACTCGAGAGTTGTAAGTCTCCATTTTTATCATTGGCTTCGATTTTCTTCTCTCCTGACTCAATTCTCTTGGTGAGCTTCTCGAGCATTTTCGTATCGCATGATCAGTCCCCTATGTGTTATCACTTTATCTTTCCTATACTGGCTCGGTACGGTGGGTAATCTCCTACTCGACCCTACTTGGAGCTCTGTGTTAATTTTGTAACTGAGCAATAGCGGCTTGTTGAGCCTAAAGCATTTCAAATATCACTTGGAGACTGGCTCCTTCGTCTCCTCTGCCCTGTGTACCATGGCCATCAGATCGGCCTTCTCTGCGGACACTCCCCTCGAGATCTACGCCTAAGTCCGCATTTAGAGCAATGTGTGAACTAACGTCGACTGGGTTGACAGTCAGTACTCCTCTAAGATTAGCATGTGGCACCTCGATTCCTGGAGCAATCACATTTTCGTTCTCATTTCAGAAGCCTTAAGTTGGAAGGATTGACTAAGATTGGAATTTGGAGTAAATGACCTCGGAATCAGGATCTGAAGGTTCCAGCAGGTTCGCATGATGATTTCGGACTGGGACGTATGTTCGGATCGTACTTTGGATAACCCGGGAGCGTTTCGGCGTATATTGTGGAAGTCAGCATGTTGAAAGAATTTCCTAAGTTTGGCTTGAAGCGCATTTTGGTAATATTGATGTCTGTTTGGGATTCAGAGGCTGGGAATAGCTTCGTATGGTGATTCTGGAGTTGTTAGCTCGATTGGAAGTGAATTCGAAGGTCCATAGGTTATTTTGAAGTCATTTGGCTAAAGATAGAAATTTGAAGGTTTTTGAGAAATCCGACCGAAAATGGAAATTTTGATATCGGGGTCAGAATGCGATTCTGAAAGTTGGAGCAGGTCCGTAATGCCGAATATGACTTGTGTGCAAAATTTGGGGTCAATTGTAGGTGATTTGACGGGTTCCGGCATCGAATGTAGAAGTTGGAAATTCCTAAGTTCTTAAAGATTGGATTGGAGAGCGATTCGTTGTTTCGATATTTTTTGATGTGATTTGAGGCCTCGAGAAAGTACGCACTATGTTTTGGAACAGGTTGGTGTAATTGGACGGGGTCTCGGGGGCCTCGGGTGGATTCCGGGTGGTTAACGGATCAATATTTGAAGTTGAAGAAAAGCTGAGACTATGTCATCTGGTGTGACCGCACCTGCGAGGCCTTGGCCGCAGGTGCAAGTTTTGGCTGGAGCTGAGGAAGCCGCATGTGCGGGATTTTGGCGCACCTGCAGAAGCGCAGGTGCGAGAAGGGGACCGCAGGTGCGGAAATGAGGTCTGGGCACTATGTGTTAATGTTTGTGGGGGCTACGTACGTACCAAGTGACGAGAGTCCGTACGTAGCGGCTATTATTGTTGTCACGACCCCAAATCCTAATAGGTCGCGATGGCGCCTATCTTGGAACTAGGCTAGCCAACCATCACCTAATTACTCATTCGTTCTATTATAATACTTCAAAAATCAATCATAAACAGCAAACAGAGTAATAATTAATTTCATTAAGTCTTTACGCCCCAATAATAATCTAACAGTCTAAACAAACCTCCCAAGACTGGAGTCAACATGATCACGAGCATCTACGAAATAAAACTAACTCTACTAATGTCTTGAATAAGGTCTCGGAATGAAATGCTAAAACTATTAAGGAAAGGAAATGGAGAAGTTGTGGACGCTGGGCAGCTACATCGAAATCCAGTAAGCTGCTGATAACGAACTCGGACGATTACTGCTCTGAATCAATACATGGATCTGCACACAGATGTGCAGGGAGTAATGATGAGTACGCCAACTTAGTAGTAATCACAGCCTGAGAAATACGAAACACACAGCACAGATACATCAATTCACAAAAACAGTAAATCACCGAGTTACCATAAGTATTCATCACATACATAAGTTCGAAAACCATTTTCCAGAAATCCTTTGAAACAAGTATAATATCAATATATCTCAATAAAACTCTCAGTAAAATCAGTTTGAAAAACGAAGTAAATCATAGTTCAAAAAATCAGTAAAATCATCATAAATCTGCCCCTCGGGCCATAATCATTTCTCGTAACAATTTTCCTCAGTATCATCCTGTCAGGAAACCTCACAGTCACTCAATATTAGCCGATCAGGCAACCTCACAGTCACTCAATATTATCCCATCAAGCAACCTCACAATCACTCAGTATCAGCCCCGCGGGCAACATCACTCATTAGGTACCTGCGCTCACTGGGGGTGTGTACAGACTCCGGAGGGGCTCCTATAGCCCAAGCGCTATAACAAGCCACAACATGGCATAAATCACACACAATATTGGCCCGCATCCTCTCTCATATCACAAAATCCTCACAATAATGGCCCGCATCATCACTCAGTCAAACACTCTCAACATGCCCTTCAGGTCATAAATATAACAGGTTCTCGACCCAAACCAGTGTTTTATTTTCAATAAATAGTATCAAAATACTCTGAGTGTCAAAACAATTTTTCAAGAAACGAGTGAGTGAAAATCATAACATATCAGTGAGGAAAGTAGTAAAATCATCCCTTAAGGGGTAAACAAATCGGCACTAGGCCCCAAACATGGCTTACAGCCCAAAACATATCAAATATATATATCAATATTATTAAGCATAGGCTTTGAAATCGATTACGCAACTCAATAGTTGCCTAAATAGGGAATATATTTCCAAAGTTCCAACCTTTGCATTCCAAAATCCGTGAAAGGGTGCAAAGTCCGGGGTTTCATACCCTCAGTACAGGATTTAAAGACATTACTTACCTCAACTAGCCCGCAATATGCTTGCCTTTCGAATCAACTCCCGAGTGCTCCAAATCTACCAAGTTCAGATTTTTATCATCAAATTATGCTTAAGGAATGAATTCCAATTGAAAAATATCAATATAGCTCAAAACCCGAAATCGGTCAAAACCCAACCCCCGGGCCCGCGTCTCGGAACTCAGAAATTTTTATACCAAAATGCTCTTCGTCATCTACGAGTCCGTACATATAAAGAACGCAAAAATCGTAGTTCGTTTGACCCCTCAAGGTCTCATAATCTCAAGCCATAACCCCACCTTTTTCTACTGATTTTCATGAATTAAACACTGAGATTATGTTCCTTAATCACCTATAATCGAGGTTTAGGTTCCAAAGTACTTATCTCTATGAAGAACACTGATTTTCCCTCTTCAAAATCGCCTCAAAAGCTTCTTCCCGTTCAAAAATGGTGTTAAAATAGGTTAGGGTCGCGGAAGGGTTTATTTTTATATTGCCCAGTTCTTATTCAACGCAATCGCAGGACCCCCCATCGCGATCGCGATGCACAAATCTTCAGCTACCCAAAAATACTCTCCACAATCGCAACAAAGCCCACGCGATCGAAGCCCGGCTCACGCGATCGCGAAGAACAACTAACCACTCCCACGCGCCTGGCTAACTCTACGCGATCGCGGACTAGGCCTACGCGATCGCACTGCATAAGCTCCTCACCTCACGCGATCACGACCAGACTTCAGCGATTGCAATGCAAAAATGTGACCGGGCTTCCAATTGCTCTACGCGATCGCGACAATTTCCACGCGATCGCGACGAACAAACCCCTGCTGCACTAACACCAGAAAATAGCAACTTTCCCAAGGCCAAAATGCCCGTTAACCACCCGAAATCAATCCCGATCCCCTCGGGACCCCAACCAAATATTCCAGCACATCGTAAATGATCATTTAAACTTAGTTGCACTCTTGGAACACCAAAACTAACATTAAAACACCAAGATCACGTCGGATTCAAGCCTAAGAACTTTCAAATTTCTAAAATCCACCAACGATGCCGAAACTATCCAAAACAACTCCGATTGACCTGACATTTTGCATACATATCCAAAATGAAATTACGAACCTGTTCCAACTATCAGAATTCCATTCCGACCCCGATAGCCTATTTTTCACTGCCGGCCGGAAATCGCCAAAAACTAACTTTCGCCAATTCAAGCCTAATTCTACACCGCACATCAAAAAATATTCTGATCACACTCCTAAGTCCCAAATCACCTAACGAAGCTATCCGAGCCATAAAATCCGCATTCCAAGGTCGTTTACCAATAAGTCAACTCTCAGTTGACTTTTCCAACTTTAAGGCTATTTTTAAAAACTGAATGACTAAACTCCCACTACAACCATTCTGATTTCAAGCCTACCAACTCTAACACATCAATAACAGTATAACCAACCTATAACAAGTCACTAACAGTAATTATAATGCAGGTTCTACATAACAACAGACCGGGTCGTTACATTCTCCCCCTCTTAAACAAACATTCGTCCTCGAACGGGTCTAAAAACATACCTGGAGTCTCAAACAAGTGAGGATATTTACTCTGCATCTCCCGCTCGGTCTCCAAGTAGCCTCCTCCACTGGCTGACCTCTCCACTGTACTTTCACTGAAGTTATATCCTTGGACCTCAACTTTCTGACCTCGCGAGCCAAAATTGCTACTGGCTCTACCTCATATGACATATCACCATCAAGCTGAACTGTGTTGAAGTCTAACACATGAGACGGGTCACTAACATATTTCCTGAGCATCGACACATGAAATACCGGATGAACACTCGATAGGCTGGATGGCAAGGCAAGTCTATAAGCCACCTCTCCAACCTTGTGAAGCACCTCAAAAGGACCAATAAACCGAGCACTCAGCTTTCCTCTCTTCCCGAACCTCATAACACCCTTCATGGGTGATACCTTCAGTAGTATCTTATCACCTTCCATAAATGACACATCCCGGACCTTCCGGTCCGCGTAACTCTTCTGCCTAGACTGCGCCGTGCGAAGTCGCTCCTGAATCAACTTCACCTTCTCCAACGCATCCTGAATCAAATCTGTTCCCAATAACTTAGACTCACCAGGCTCGAACCAACCAACCGGATATCTACACCTCCTACCATATAAATTCTTATACGGGGCCATCTGAATACTGGACTGGTAGCTGTTATTATATGCAAACTCTGCTAGTGGAAGAAATTGATCTCATGAACCAGGAAAATCAATCACACAAGCCCGTAACATGTCCTCCAAAATTTGAATAGTCCGTTCCAACTGCCCGTCGGTCTGAGGATGAAATGTCGTGCTCAACTATACATCAGTACCCATACCTCTCTGTACGGCCCTCCAAAACTGAGATGTGAACTGAGTACCTCTGTCAAAAATAATAGAAATCAGAACTCCATGCAACCGGACAATCTCCATAATGTAAATACCAGCTAACCACTCTGAAGTATAAGTAGTGCTGACAGGAAAGAAGTGCGCGGAACTTGGTCAATCTATCCACAATGACCCAAATAGCATCCAAACCCTTCGAAGTCCGTGGAAGCCCAACTACAAAGTCTATAGTAATCTGCTCCCACTTCCACTCCGGAATATCTAACCTTTGAAGCAAACCACCTGGTCTCTGGTGCTCATACTTGACCTGCTGGCAGTTGAGACACCGTGCTACATACTCAACAATAACTCTCTTCATCCGCCTCCACCAATACTTCTATCTCAGATCCTGATACATCTTCGCAGCACCCGGATAAATAGAATACCGCGAACTGTGAGCCTTTTCTAATATCAACTCTCGAATCCTTTCCACATTGGGCATGCATCACCCCGACGGACTTTATCCTGAAGAACTAACAAGTGTCGGTCATCATACTGGAGAGCTTTAATCTGATCATATAGAGAAGATCGGGAAGCCATGCTAGCTAATACCCGTGGAGGGTCTGACAAATCCAACCTCACTAACTGACCCGCTAAAGCCTGAACATCAAGTGCTAAAGGTCGCTCGGCTGCTGAAAGGTAATCTAGACTCCCCAAACTCTCGGCTCTGCAACTCAAGGCATCGGCCACTACATTGGCCTTCCCCTGATGATACAAAATAGTAACGTCATAATCCTTGAGAAGCTCTAACTATCTCCTCTGCCGCAAATTCAAATCCTTCTGCCTCAGCAGATACTGCAAGCTACAATGGTCAATGAAAATCTCACACTGCACCCCATACAAGTAATGCCGCCAAATCTTTAAGGCATGAACAATGGCAGCTAACTCAAGATCGTGCACTGGGTAGTTCTTCTCGTGCACCTTCAACTGTCTTGACGCTTAGGCAATCACCCTACCGTCCTGCATCAATACCGCTCCCGAACCAACTCTAGAAATGTCACAATAGACTGTATAAGAACCCGAACCAGTAGGCAAAACTAGTACCAGAGTTGTGGTCAATGCTGACTTGAGCTTCTGAAAGCTCTCCTCACACTCGTCGGATCATCTGAATGGAACACCTTTATAGGTCAATCTAGTCAATGGTGAAGCAATAGAAGAGAATCCCTCCACAAAGCGACGGTAATATCCCGCCAAACCAAGGAAACTCCTAATCTCAATAGCTGAGGACGGTCTGGGCTAACTCTGCACCGCCTCAATCTTTTTCGGATCAACCTGAATACCCTCACTAGACACCACGTTCCCCAAGAAAGCTACTGAACCAAGCCAAAACTCACACTTGGAAAATTTTGCGTAAAGTTTCTCCTCCCTCAATCTCTGTAACACAATCCTCAAGTGTTGAGCATGCTCTTCCTGGCTACGAGAATAAACCAGGATGTCATCAATGAACACAATGAAGAACGAATCAAGGTAAGGTTGGAACACACTATTCATCAATTGCATGAACGCAGCTGGGGCATTGGTCAGTCCAAATGACATAACCAGGAATTCATAATGACCATATCTGGTCCTGAAAGCAGTCTTCGGAATGTCAGAATCCTGAATCTATAGCTAATGATACCCAGACCTTAAGTCAATCATGGAGAACACCTTAGCTCCTTGAAGCTGATCAAATAATTCATCAATACGAGGCAAAGGATACCGATTTTTCACCGTAACCTTATTCAGCTGTCTATAATCAATACACATACGCATGTAGCCGTCTTTCTTTTTCACAAACAACACCGGTGCACCCCAAGGTGACACACTAGGCCGAATGAACCCCTTATCTAAGAGTTCCTGAAGCTGCTCTTTCAATTCTTTCAACTCCGCTGGTGCCATGCGGTAAGGTGGAATAGAGATAGGATGAGTGTCTGGCACCAGGTCTATACCAAAATCAATGTCCCTGTCAGGTGGCATGCCTGGCAGGTCTACAGGGAATACATCCAAAAAATCATGGACTACAGGAACAGAATCAACAGATGGAGTATCATTACTAACATCCCTCACAAAACCAAGATAAGATTCACACCCTTTCTCAACCGTACACTGAGCCTTTAAATAAGAAATCACTCTACTAAGCACATGCTCTATAGACCCTCTCCACTCAACTCTCGGAACTCCAGGAATAGCTAAGGTCACGGTCTTAGCGTGAAAATCAAGAATCGCATGACATGGGGATAACCAATCCATGCCCAGAATCACATCAAAATCGACCATACTGAGTAACATCAAGTCCACTCGGGTATCCAGACCCCCAATAGATATAAGACACTACCAGAACACACGGTCCACAATAATAGTATCGCCCACCGGAGTCGAAACATGAACATACGTAACTAAAGACTCACCGGGCATATTCAGAAAATGAGCAAAATACGACAAAACATAAGAGTACGTGGAACCAGGGTCAAATAAGGCCAAAGCATCACTGTGACAAACTGAGATAGTACCTGTAATCACCGCATCTGAAGCCATGGCATCAGGCCTAGACGGAAGTGCATAAATATGTGGCTGGCCTCCACCTGCTCGACCTCCCCCTCTAGGGCGGCCTCTAGCTGCCTAACCACCACCCCTGGCTGCCTGGGTAGGTGGTGATGTGACTGGGGCTGAACCCTCTGCTGAGCTGAACTACTAGAACGACGGGGACACTTCCTCCACTCATGTCCGAACTCTCCACACTCATAACAACTACCTGGAGCTGGAGATGAAAACTGACGAAAACCCCTGCCACCATGATAACCACCAGACGAACCATGCATAGAAGAACCCTGATAAGATGATGCTCGGGCGGAGCTCTAAGCTGGAAGGACACTAAAAGATGAACGTCCCTGATGAGAATTGCGAGGACCCTGCCCCGAAGATACACCACTATAAGCTGGGCGAAATGGTTGTGGAGGTCTAAATGGACGATCTCTGTTGTGCTGAAACTGCCCTCTAGAAGGGGCACCACTGAAGCTACCTGATCCCCGAGGCCTCTTGACCTCCCTCTCCTCACGCTCCTGTCTACGAACCGACTCAATGTCCTGAGCAATGTCAACTACCTGCTCAAATGTAGCTCCATACACTCTCTCTATGGTCATCAAGATCCGAAGATGATAAGTAAGACCATCTACAAACCTCCTAATCCTCTCCCTATCAGTAGGGACAAACTCAGAAGCATGTCTAGCCAACTCGGAAAACCTTATCTCATACTGAGTAACTGATAACTCACCTTGGCGCAGCTGCTCAAACTGTCTGCGCTGCACCTCTCTGTGTGACTGAGGAACATATTTCTCAAAAAAGATCATGGAGAACTGCTGCCATATGAGTGGTGCTTAACCAACTGGCCTACGCCTTTCGAATGACTCCCACCAAGTAAAAGCAGCACCAGCAAACTGAAATGTAGCAAACGAGACCCCACTGGTTTCCAAATAACCCGCAATACGCAATATCCTCTAGCATTTATCCAGAAAACCTTGGGCATCCTCACCCTCTGTGCCGCTGAAAGTCGGAGGCTTAAGTCTGTTGAACCTCTCCAGCCTACGTTGCTCATCCTCATGCATGGATGGAACCACATAGTCCTGAACTGGGGCAACTGGCTGAGCTGCGGCTTCTCCGGTGTCTGAATACCCCGTACATCCTGCTCAGGTGTCCGGGCAGCTGGAGTCTGATTGCCTCCCCCGGTCTGAGCTACATTGGCAGTATTGGACATAGCAACTGCCTAAGCTAAACTGGAACACACAATATCTGAGCCATGGTCTTTTGAAGACCCGGAATAACAATAGGCATTGACGGTGCCTGAGCCTGTCCCGCTGGAGCACCATCGGCGGGAACCTGATCCTGAACGATAGGGGGATCCTGGGGTACTATCCCGGCTGCTGCGCGGGCTGGTCCCCTAACTCCACCACGGCCCCGACCCCTTGTGGGTCTGGCTGGTGTCTGGTCACCCTGATTGGTATTGCGTGTCCTCACCATCATTGAGAGAATGAAACAATGTAAATTTAGATTTCAAGAATCAATAGATTGGCACGAAAGAGTTCAAGAAATTGAGATTTTTTTTCCTAAGAGTTCTGCAGCCTCTCAAATATAAGTACAGACGTCTCCGTACCGATCCGCAAGACTCTACTGAACCTGCTCATGACCGTTGAGTCCTATGCAACCTAGAGCTCTGATACCAACTTGTCACGACCCCAAATCCTAACAGCTCGTGATGGCGCCTATCGTGAAACTAGGCTAGCCAACCATCACCTAATTACTCATTCGTTCTATTATAATACTTCAAAAATCAATCATAAACAGCAAACAGAGTAATAATTAATTTCATTAAGTCTTTACGCCCCAATAATAATCTAACAGTCTAAAAAAACCTCCCAAGACTGGAGTCAACATGGTCACGAGCATCTACGAAATAAAAACTAACTCTACTAATGTCTTGAATAAGATCTAGGAATGAAATTCTAACACTAATCAAGGAAAGGAAATGGAGAAGTTGTGGACGCTGGACAGCTACCTCGAAATCCAGTAAGCTGTTGATAACGAACTCGGACGACTACTGCTCCGAATCAATACCTGGATCTGCACACAGAGGTGCAGGGAGTAATGATGAGTATGCCAACTCAGTAGTAATGAAATTAAATCAAAGTCTGAGAAATACGAAACACACAGCACAGATACACCAATTCACAAAAACAGTAAATCACCGAGTCACCATAAGTATTCATCACATACATAAGTTCGAAAACCGTTTTCCAGAAATCCTTTGAAACAAGTATAATATCAATATATCTCGATAAAACTCTCAGTAAAATCAGTTTGAAAAACGAAGTAAATCATAGTTCAAAAACTCAGTAAAATCATCATAAATCTGCCCCTCGGGCCATAATCATTTCTCGTAACAATTTCCCTCAGTATCAACCCGTCAGGCAACCTCACAGTCACTCAATATTAGCCGATCAGGCAACCTCACAGTCACTCAATATTAGCCCATCAGGAAACCTCACAGTCACTCAATATTATCCCATCAAGCAACCTCACAATCACTCAGTATCAGCCTTGCGGGCAACATCACTCATTAGGTACCTGCGCTCACTGGGGGTGTGTACAGACTCCGGAGGGGCTCCTACAGCCTAAGCGCTATAACAAGCCACAACATGGCATAAATCACACACAATATTGGCCTGCATCCTCTCTCATATCACAACATCCTCACAATAATGGCTCGCAGCCTCACTCAGTCAGACACTCTCAACATGCCCTTCAGGCCATAAATATACCGGGTTCTCGACCCAAACCAGTGTTTCATTTTCAATAAATAGTATCAAAATACTCTGAGTGTCAAAATAATTTTTCAGAAAATGACTGAGTGAAAATCATAACATATCAGTGAGGAAAATAGTAAAATCATCCCTTAAGGGGTAAACAAATCGGCACTAGGCCCCAAACATGGCTTACAGCCCAAAACATATCAAATATATATCAATACTATTAAGCATAGGCTTTAAAATCGATTTCGCAACTCAATAGTTGCCTAAATAGGGAATATATTTCCAAAGTTCCAACCTTTGCATTCCAAAACCCGTGAAAGGGTGCAGAGTCCGGGGTTTCATACCCTCAGGACAGGATTTAAAGACATTACTTACCTCAACTAGCCCGCAAACTATTCCGCAATACGCTTGCCTTTCGAATCAACTCCCGAGTGCTCCAAATCTACCAAGTTCAGATTTTTATCATCAAATTATGCTTAAGGAATGAATTCCAATTGAAAAATATCAATATAGCTCAAAACCCGAAATCAGTCAAAACCCAACCCCCGGGCTCGCGTCTCGGGACTCAGAAATTTTTATACCAAAATGCTCTTCGTCATCTCACGAGTCCGTACATATAAAGAACGCAAAAATCATAGTTCGTTTGACCTCTCAAGGTCTCATAATCTCAAGCCATAACCCCACCTTTTTCTACTGATTTTCATGAATTAAACACTGAGATTATGTTCCTTAGTCACCTATAATAAAGGTTTAGGGTCCAAAGTACTTACCTCTATGAAGAACACTGATTTTCCCTTTTCAAAATCGCCTCAAAAGCTTCTTCCCGTTCAAAAATGGTGTTAAAATAGGTTAGGTCCGCGGAAGGGTTTATTTTTATATTGCCCAGTTCTTATTAATCGCGATCGCGGGACCCACCCCCCCCACCACCACCACCAATCGCGATCGCGATTTTTTCACAAATCTTCAGCTGCCCAAAAATACTCTCCGCGATCTCAACAAAACCCACACGATCGCGGTTCAATAGAACCTCATCCCACGCGATCGCAGCCCGGCTCACGCGATCGCGAAGAACAACTAATTCCACTCCCACGCGCCTGGCTAACTCTACGCGATCGCGGACTAGGCCTACGCGATCGCACTGCATAAGCTCCTCACCTCACGCGATCGCGACCAGATTTCAGCGATCGCGATGCAAAAATGCGACCGGTCTTCCAATTTCTCTACGCGATCACGACAATTGCCACGCGATCGCGATGAACAGACCCATGCTGCACTAACACCAGAAAACAGCAACTTTCCTAAGGCCAAAATGCTTGTTAACCACCAGAAATCAATCCCGAGCCCCTCGGGACCCCAACCAAATATTCCAACACATCGTAAATGATCATTCAAACTTATTTGCACTCTCGGAACACCAAAACTAACATAAAAACACCAAGATCACGTCGGATTAAAGCCTAAGAACTTTCAAATTTCTAAAATCCACCAACGATGCCGAAACTATCCAAAACAACTCTGATTGACCTGAAATTTTGCAGACATATCCAAAATGAAATTACGAACCTGTTCCAACTATTTGAATTCCATTCCGACCCCGATAGCCTATTTTCCACTGCCGGCCGAAAATTGCCAAAAACTAACTTTTGCCAATTCAAGCCTAATTCTACCCGGACATCACAAAAATATTCTGATCGCACTCCTAAGTCCCAAATCACCTAACGAAGCTATCCGAGCTATGAAATCTGTATTCCGAGGTCGTTTACCAATAAGTCAACTCTCAGTTAACTTTTCCAACTTTAAGGCTATTTTTAAAGACTGAATGACTAAACTCCCACTACAACCATTCTGATTTCAAGCCTACCAGTTCTAACACATCAATAACAGTATAACCAACCTATAACAAGTCACTAACAGTAATTATAATGCAGGTTCTATATAACGACAGATCGGGTCATTACAATTGTTATGTCCGTGTAGTTTGGCCCACATCATGCCTTGTGCTTTTCCTCGAAATGAATTATATGCTTCATGAATTCATGTTATATATAGCTTTGTTCCCTGAGATCATGGAATTTGATAATTTAAAGGAATTTTTCGTTGGAAAGTAAATTATGTAGAATATTGTGTGTGCATGTGACAGCTTCGCAATTTACATTCCGTGAGCGGAATGTTATTTCCCCCACTCTCATGGGAGCGAATCGTACGCCACGGCGGATTGAAAGATACATTATGGTTCAGGTCGTTCGACCCTCGGCAGTGCACAGATATGATTATTGTGATGGCTCAGGTAGGTTGTCCTTATCCCGTATGCGCATGTTAAATTGTTAAAGATTTCATGGATATTGAAAGGACAGATATTTGGGGGGACATGATGTAGTAATTGTTTATTTACTTCCAGAATTTATTTGAATTGCAATTACCTTTAATGTTTACTGTCTTTATCATCCTCATATGCCTATTGATGTTATCATGCCTTGTTATTTTATATTGTTGGACCCTAGTGAGTGTCAAGTCGACCTCTCGTCACTACTTCGTCGAGATTAGATGGGATACTCACTGGGTACATATTTATTATGTACTCATGCTACACTTCTATACTTAATTGTACAGGTTCTGAGGCTGGTGCATCTGGTTATCAGACCGGAGCCCGATTTCAAGTATAGATGGGACCTGACTTAACGGTGAGCTGCTTCTCTTGACGATCCTCGGCAGCACCATGGAGTTTCCTTTGTTACTTCCCGTTTATTTCTTCCAGACAGTGGTACAGTTATATTACTTCTTTTGTATATTCTGTTAGTATGCTCGTCGGACTTGTGACACTAGTTCCTGGCACACACGTGGTAGATATTATGGTTTACGGGTCTGTATATACTTTGGCTCACGCCACCTTATGACTGCTTTTGGTTAAATTGGCTAATTACCTTGTTCAATTAATGTTTTAATATTTAAAAACTTAGCACGTGTTGGAATGTTTAATCAAATATGGGAAAATCCTTAGTAAATTGAGTGTCGGCCTGCCTGACCTCGGTGTTGGGCACCATCACGACCTGAGTTAGAATTTTGGGTCGTGATAACATGGTATCAGAGCTCTAGGTTCACGTAGGTATCACGAGTCACGGTCAAACCCAGTAGAGTTTTGCGGATCGGTACAGAGATGTCTGTACTTATCTTCGAGAGGCTACAGGGTTGTTCGGAGTACTTCCCTTCTTGATTCATCATCGTGCGATTTGATTCCTCAGAGGCTTATGCCTATGTTTCTTCCTACTCAATCTTACACGTCGCGAAGCGCTTTCTATAAATCAAAAATTTGAGGAATTGTGAAGATGCTACAGATATGGTGCATGATGTTTCCTGTACATAGTGATTGGGTTGTTGTTTTCACCCTCTAGAAGGATATCATGTTGTTCCAGCCCAGTAGTTGTGTTCCTTGGAGCTTGGAGGATATGCCCAGGTTGATGAGGTGCTTACGGTTGGTTATCGCGTTGTGTTGATATGATGGTAAAATACTTGACCATGTGTTGGGGTGATGAACGACTTAAAGGGAGGTCTTCTCAGAGGGTGATTTTTAGATTTCAGTATTTTAGTTTCGGCATAGGAAAGTCATTTGGGTTATGAATGGTCCGGTTTGGGTTGATAAAGTAGTAAGACTTGGTGCTTTCAAGTAAGGTGGAGAATTCACCTGTGATGTGATATCGTCGTCCTTGATCGAATGGAATGCGTTAAGTTCGTCGGTGATATGGTTTCTTCGGTTGCATTGGGTTAGAGTGTTGTGAAATAGTATTGAAAAAGCAACTGTCAGAGACCATGGTGTGCGGTGGTTCAAGTATTGAATGAGTATTTCCAATGAAGGCACCTCGAGAAGGATGATCTTGGGGGAGTCGAAGTTATGGCGATCTGCTGGTTTAGGTGTTGCAAAGAATGATATTGAATCGAGGCCGCAATTGAGAAGCATGCGAGGAAGGAAGACATGTGAGAAGTGTCATATGGCGTCTAAATCTCAAAATTCCAGGCATAAGAGCGAAAGTCGGGTAGTTGCTTAAAGGAATGAGTTTAACTAAGTGGGAGAGTGGCAATGTAGCCTATGAGTTCAGTGGTAAGACAGCTGCCTATCTTGAGGAAAAGTTTGGAGTGATTTGAGAGTTTTAGGGGATGGTGAGTGGGTTCTCGATCTAAAGATGAAATATTGGTTATTCGGCGGAAGGTTGGATGCAACAGGGAGGAGTTGTTAGGGATGAAGAAGGATTCAATATGGCAGTGAATTTAAAGATGTTGTAGCGCATTTAGTAGATGTCCATGAGGAGCGGACGGATGGGCAAGGTTGGTGAATGAGAGCAGGCGTAGGATGGGATATTGATGTTGTAGAGGGTATGCAGTGCAGCGTTGTTGGAAGGTGTTAGTTGGCGATTTCCACAGGTGGGTTGTCTCCTATGAGTAGGTTAGCGGGTGTGTGGTTGGCAAGTTTCTACGAGGAATCCTAGTGGTTATTCGGTAGGAGGCAGAATGTGTGAATGGTGCTAGAGAATGTGAGTATTTGGGAAATGCTAACCGGAGAATTTAGGAGAATTTGACGGGTCGGTTGAGCAAGGTCATGTCAGCAATGAAGAAAGAATTTCGGTGGGGTCCAGAGTGGTGCAAGGAGTAGCTTCGGGCTAAGTGGGAGACCCCCCCCCTCCCCCCCCCTGCAGTTGGGTTGTAGGATTATGTTCTCGTGGGGTTGCGGATTATCGGCGTATTGGCAAGATATTGCAGCTAAGGGGAAGGGAGTAAAATGGTAATTGTGCATGGGAATTGATAAATGTGTGCAAAAGTTGGCCCTATTTGACCAGGGTTAGGTTTCGGGAGATTCAGAATTTATGCTTAATGCGTAGGCAAGTTATAAGGGTAGTGACTCAGTCACGTACTTCATTGAAAAGGGTATTCATGTGCTAGAAGGGCCTTGGAGTTGATTGTATTCGGGGCCAGTCAGAGTGGGTGACTCCTAATAGTGGTCCTAGTGAATTCAAAAGTCAAGAAGGCGGTATTTAAGGGTTAAAGGCAGCAGTATGATTAAGAATCGAGCTTTTGCAGTATAACTTCTGAGAAAGGGAAAATGGTTGGAGTGTTCTATGTTATTTTCAGCATGCAGTATAGTATTGGAGGAGTAAGAGAAATAAACTTCGGGGTGTAGAAAGATTTTCCAGAAGGGTATGAGACGGTTTGTGGGATTGAGACAGCATGGTCTCGTGAGTCAAGGTCACTCAGGATGAGTGAGGGTTGAGTTTGCTATAAGTTGAAGGAAGTTACTAGTATTCTTGAGGCAATTGAAGATGATTAAAAGAATATAGAATGGTTAGCCATGGTTGAAATGGCGCACTTACGGCAGTGATCAGTTCCTTCGGTGTGATTGAGTATGTGTATGGTTTGTGCAGATGTCTGTAGGGATTGTCGGTTGTCGTAATAGATTTCATTTGGGGGCATTCGAGCGCTATGGCTTGTTAGGCGTAGGCGGGTCCCGGAAGGTTTATGGTGGTTCGGACCACTACTTAAGGATTTGCATGTTGGGTGATTGTGAGAATTCACTTGAGTGTTGTTATTGTTCTCTTGAATTGAGGTAAGTAAAAGGTTCCCATATAGTGAAGTGTTTCCCTTATTGGTGGTTCAGGAGTATGATGGAATTCTTATGCAATCTCATATTGGCATGTCAGGTGCAGTAAGCAGCACGGAATTAAAAGTAAGGATCAAGATTTCGGTTCGGTGTTGTTAAGGATGTCATGAGCTCGAATGAGCAAGAAAATAAAGGGATTTGAATGTTTAGAGTAAGTTGGTGTCGACTTCAGCGTCACCTGAGATCGGTGTTTGGTGAAAGAGGCTTTGCACCCTGGTCATGGGTTCTTGAGTTGTTTTACAACGTTAGTGTGGGTGGTGGTGTGGATGTGCAGACTTGTTGCCTTGTGTGTAAGGTCGTGGAAGCGTGACCGCGGGAAGATTACAATAGTGTGACTTGTAGTCACCTGATGGATTGAAAATTTGACCGAGTTTGAGGAAGTGTAATGTTGATTATCTAAGAATGTATGCCTGGAAGACGTTCAGTTCATCTCTGTTGTGAGTTGTGGGATGTTGTCCCGGATATGATGGTGGTTCTTGCGTGTTGTGAGAAGAAATGGGTTATTATGGATCCAGGAAAGACTATCAGCCTAGTGCAGTGTGAGCCGAATCGGCTTGAAGTGTGTGAATGGATTTAAACAAGATTATGGGCTTCATGCGAGTCAGATATGTTCATTCAGTATAGCACTCCTCAAGGAGGGGTGTTGGAATATCAGATGTTGCTCCGTCTTCACAAAATTCATGTGTTATTATGATCGTGCCGTGTGAGTTGTGAAACGGCTTGATAATTTCTTATGTGTTAAGATTTCTCGTAGTAATGAGGTTATGTGAGCAGGATGGCTCTTGGGATTCAGATTATATATCGCACCTCAGTTGTGCTTGAGTTTTATAGCATATGGCTCTATCAGTCTCCCTAGAATGGTATTATGCACTTAGCGTGCTTGTGACCAGTATTCAGTAATTTGTAATAGTGAGCAATTCAGCTCCGTGTATATTTCCTTATGTAAATTTGATGATGGGATCGGGTGGCACGCCGCCACGGGTATGTTATTTGGATCGGGTTGCACGCTGCAACAGTGTGATGTTGGGGAAGGTTCCTATATTTATTTTCTTGTGTACTTCCTATTTTCTGAGGAAAGTTCATATTAGTTGCGTGAGTGGAGCAGTCCCTTCCTGAGTCATTTCCTTATGTATCATGTTTGAGTTGTGGCTTATTGGCGCATGGCGGCATCGTGTGTGAATGTTGGTCATGTCTAGGATGATTTGTTGTCTGAACAGTTCATACTGGGTGAGACGAGACTATTGGATCAGGGATCAGTGCGATAAGGTTATGCAGAATATATTAAAGAACAATTACCATTATTTGGTTCGTAATGAGATGATGATCTGAGTCAAGGGAAAAGATTCAAGGTTTGGTTAACTCTTCTATTGGTTAGAAAATTCTACACATCTCCTCCGTTCTGGTGGTACCGTCAGCATTATAGCAAGGTGTATGTATATATGGAAAGGTGCATTGGGAGCATCAGATCCGTAGAGTTTTGGTTGTTAAGGTTCAGGGAATGTCGTGGTGGCTAGATGATGAATTATGCGGTGCATGGTGCTAATTCAGCAAAGGTACGCAGTTGTGTTCTGGTGCCTTGTGTGGTAGTTGATACGGTGTTCATCTATTAGGAACAGGCTGACAGAGAATTTCAAGTGTTAAAACTGGGTTCTGAGCTTATTATATGGATAAAAGAGAATATCTTCAAATTTGATCAAACTAATGTGCCCAACTGGGTTGTGGTGGCACGGGCAGGTGCTCGAGGTGTTAAACAGTGATTTTAGATAACTCAATGGCAGTTCCTAGCACGTTCGAGGACGAACGTCGATTTAAGTGGGGGAGAATATAATGACCCGACCGGTCGTTTTGAGCTCTAACGCGTCGTTCAGCGGTTTAAAGTCATGAACAGCTTCATTTCAGGTATTATGACTTGTGCGTATGGTCGGAGTTGAAATTCGGGAGGTCCGGAGGCCAATTGAAAGGAAAATCCTCATTTCAGAAGCCTTAAGTTGGAAGGATTGACTAAGATTGGAATTTGGAGTGAACGACCTCAGAATCAGGATCTGAAGGTTCCACCAGGTTCGTATGATGATTTCGGACTGGGGCGTATGTTCAGATCGGGCTTTGGATAACTCGGGAGCGTTTCGGCGTATATTGTGGAAGTCAGCATGTTGAAGGAATTTCCTAAGTTTGGCTTGAAGCGCATTTCGGTGATATTGATGTCCGTTTGGGATTCCGAGGATGGGAATAGCTTCGTATGGTGATTCTGGAGTTGGGAGCGCGATTGGAAGTGAATTCGAAGGTCCGTAGGTTATTTTGAAGTCATTTGGCTAAAGATAGAAATTTGAAGGGTTTTGAGAAATCCGACCGGAAATGGAAATTTTGATATCGGGGTCGGAATGCAATTCCGAAAGTTGGAGCAGGTCCGTAATGCCCAATATGACAATGTGCAAATTTTGGGGTCAATCATAGGTGATTTGACAGGTTCCGGGTTCGAATGTAGAAGTTGGAAATTCCTAAGTTCTTAAAGATTGGATTGGAGAGCGATTCGTTGTTTCGATGTTGTTTGATGTGATTTTTGGAATATGTTGGTGTAATTGGACGTGGTCCCGGGGGCCTCGGGTGGATTCCGAGTGGTTAACAGATCAATATTTGAAGTTGAAGAAAAGTTGAGACTGTTGTCATTTGGTGTGACCGCACCTGCGAGGCCTTGGCCGCAGGTGCGGTTTTTGATGCCGCAGGTGCGAGTTTTGGTTGGAGCTGAGGAAGCCGCATGTGCGGGAGTTTGGACGCACCTGCGGAAGCGCAGGTGCGAGAAGGGGACCGCAGGTGCGGAAATGAGGTCTGGGCAGAATGTTTTAAAAACGGAAATTTTGACATTTCTCCTCCGATTTTCATTTGGGATGGGAGATTGTGGGAAGCCTCAAGGAAGGATGTTCGTAAAGGATCACCACGTAAGTTATTCCTTACTCTTTTAAAGTTAAATGCATGGCCTAGGAACGGATTTGAGTATGGGGATTTGTGGAAAATATGGAATTTTGAAGAAAACCTAGAAATTAGGTAATTTGGATTTTTACCACGAATTGAGCATAAATATTTGAGTAAATGTATAATTGAACTAGTAAAGCTATGGGTAGAGTTTATCTTCAAGAAATTTCGGGATCCGGGCACGTGGGCCCGAGAGCATTTTGATCAATTCCTTGAGCGGAGATAGGAGTTTGTATAATTTGGATTGTTACCAAATATTAGAGTATATTTTCATTGGTTTGTCGTTATTTGGATAATTTTGGGGCGTTGTGTATCCATTGACGCGGCGGAAGGGCTTGGAAGCCGGTTGTGGAATTTCGTAGCGAGGTGAGTCTCCTTTCTAACCTTGTAAGGGGGATTGTCCCCATAGGTGATTTAAATGCTATGTGTTAATGTTTGTGGGGGCTACGTACGTACCAAGTGACGAGAGTCGGTACGTAGCGGCTATTATTATTATTTCCGGGTAGTTAGGCCCACATCATGCCTTGCGCTTTTCCTCGAAATGAATTATATGCTTCATGAATTCATGTTATATGTAGCTTTGTTCCCTGAGATCATGGAATTTGATAATTTAAAGGAATTGTTCACTGGAAAGTAAATTATGTAGAATATTGTGTGTGCATGTGACCGCTTCGCAATTACATTCCGCGAGCGGAATGTTATTTTCCCCACTCTCATGGGAGCGAGTCGTACGCCACGGTGGATTGAAGATACATTATGGTTCGGGCCGTTGGACCCTCGGTAGTGCACAAATATGATTATTGTGATGGCTCAGGCCGGTTGTCCTTATCCCGTATGCGCATGCTAAATTGTTACAGATTTCATGGATATTGAAATGACAGATATTTGGGGGGAAATGAAGTAGTAATTGTTTATTTACTTCCAAAATTTATTCGAATTGCAGTTACCTTTAATGTTTACTGTCTTTATCATCCTCACATGCCTATTGATGTTATCATCCCTTGTAAATTTATATTGTTGAACCCTAGTGAGTGTCAAGTCGACCTCTCGTCACTACTTCTTCGAGATTAGACGGGATACTCACTGGGTACATATTTATTATGTACTCATGCGTCGCTTCTGTACTTAATTATACAGGTTCTGAGGCTGGTGCATCTGGTTATAAAACTGGGGCCTGATTTCGAGTATTGATTGGACCTGACTTCACGGTGAGCTGCTTCTCTTGACGATCCTCGGCAGCACCATGGAGTTTCCTTTGTTACTTCCCGTCTATTTCTTCCAGACAGTGGTACAGTTATATTACTTCTTTTGTATATTCTGTTAGTATGCTCGTCGGACTTGTGACACTAGTTCCTGGCACACACGTGGTAGATATTATGGTTTACGGGTCTGTATATACTTTGGCTCACGCCACCTTATGACTGCTTTTGGTTAAATTGGCTAATTACCTTGTTCAATTAATGTTTTAATATTTAAAAACTTAGCACGTGTTGGAATGTTTAATCAAATATGGGAAAATCCTTAGTAAATTGAGTGTCGGCCTGGCTGGCCCCGATGTTGGGCGTCATCACGACCTGAGTTAGAATTTTGGATCGTGACACTAAAGATTTTGAAATATTTCAACTTAAGAAAAAACAATATAAACAGGAATGATGAGACACAAAGAAACTACATTTTTAGAAAAATGCTCCAAGATTAAAATAGGTAAACACGAGAGTCACGAAAATAATGTAACAAATTGAAATAGTATAACTATAGGAAATATTTAAACCAAGTCTAAATTTCTAATTGTAGGGGTGGTAGTAGTTAGTATTAGTTCATTTTCTACTCATCTAACATGTACGACATGTCTCCCATGTATTTGACCTAATCCTAGAATATAGGACAGGAAAATATATTATGGAAAAAAGTCATTACACGGAGAGAGTTGCTTAAATGTGTGCGAATCGCAACCACTAATATAACAATATTAATATAATCAATTTTTAATCATACACAACCATGATAATTACTCATACCAGAAGAAGCATAATCTTTCATAATTAAGATAATGACATGTCAGACTTCTTCCTATCCATATATTCAAATCCAATAAATAAAATCATATTATTTTATATATGAAAAGATTTCGCATGGAAAAAAATAATAATACTTGACATGGAAGTTCTTAATGTAGGGAGTGTTGGATTAATATTTATGAATTGTTATATTACCCATTTTAGAAGATTTTTCTTATTTTGAATTATCTTCTAAGATCGTGATTAATCGTCAATAAAAGGTAGAATTAAAACTTAGAAAATAATGAAAAGTTACTTGCTACAACATAATAAAATTATTGAATGTGTAAGAATAATCTAAACTTTTAATGTATATAAATTAGATTCTTTATATATATATACACTAATAGTGTATATATATATACACACTAATAGTGCAAAAATATTTTAAACATCAGTATAATATATCATGATATAATATTTAATTACGATTTAAATAAACTAATAATTAATACTTACTATTAAATACTACAAAAAATAATGATATTTTCCGACTACAACATACGGAAGCAATCACGTAATCTATAATACTTAAAAAAGAAATAAAAATAGATTCGAATTACTTGTTAAATAATTTAATTATGTAAATATCTTTTACACGTCAGTACACATCATATACACTTCATCCTTATCATATCCTAGCTATATAAAGTTGGTATGGGCTCATCAAACTTGAACTAATATAGACATTTACTACAACTACTTCAAGCCAACATTCTTAAGACTTGTTATTTTCTCTTTAGATTTCTTTAATTTCCGTTTTTATGTGTTCTTCAGATCTTTTGCATAGGAGAGAAATGGCGGCCGTAGCAAGAGGAAGGAAAATGAGGATAAAAGTGGAGTCTTTATTATCTGCAGAGTTTTATGTGGAAATGAAAGAAACACAAAAAGTGGCTGATTTGCTGAAGATAATAAAATGTGTGTGGGGAGATAAATATGATTATTTCTGTCTTTATCATTCTTCTGCCAAAATGCAAAGTGATAAGCCATTGTCTGCATATAACATTAGAGATGGTTCTGTTGTCAAGGTTGCACTTTCTGTTGAATGAGCCAAGAATTAATTACTTTAGTTAGGAAATAGTTGAGGATCCATCTTCTTTTTTTGCTTCTCATAGGGGGGACTTTAATTAGCATCTTATGAAAATATTTCCCATGTCAGTTGTTTCATGTATGAGAAGTGATAAGTTATTTTTGGCAGGTTTTCCTCTATCATCATGTCATTTTTTTCAATTATTATTATTATTATTATTATTATTATTATTATTATTATTATTATTATTATAGGTAATACGGTAATAGGGTCAATCCTCTCTATAATAGCGTTGTTTGTTATGAAATGTTGTTATTGAAAATATATAATATAAGATAACATGAAAATTGGCTCCAAAATTTACTTGGCTATTATTGTGATGACCCGATAGCTTCTGTAATCCGAAGCCTTAAATACTTCACTTTAGCGTTCCTCGATTCGCGTGCGTAGTCCGGACGTCATTCATGAAAGCTTTTGTGTTAAAACTGAGAAAAATGTGAAATTTTGCCTTAAAATCTACTTGAGTTGACTTCGGTCAACGTTTTGAGCAAACTGACCCAGATTCGTATTTTGACGGTCCCCGTGGGTCCGTATCGTGATTTGGGACTTGGGTGTATGCCCGGAATCTAATTAAGAAGCCCCTAGCCGTCTAAGGCTTAATGAATTTAAAATGTTTGACCGATGTTTGACTTTTGGATATCGGGTCTGTATTTTGATTCCGGAGCCCGGTTAGCTCCAATAGTACATTTATGACTTGTCTGTCAAATTTGGTGAGAAATGGAGTTGATTTGATGTGATTCTGACATGCGGTTGTAAAAATAGATGTTTCAAAGTTTTTTTGAAAATTTCATTTGATTTGGTGCTCAATTCGTAGTTCTAGGCGTTATTTTTGGCAATTTGATCGCGTGAGCAAGTCCGTATGATGTTTTTAGACTTGTGTGCATAGTTGATTTTGAAACCCGAGGGCTCGGGTGAGATTCAGATAGGATACAGAGTGAATTGGACTTATGAAATGTTGTTGGTGTTTCAATTCTGGTGCAGGCCTCTTATCTCGCAATTACAAGATCAGGCTTTGCACTTGCGACCTCTGATGGGTTCACATTTGCGACTCATCGCATTTGCGAATAGTAGCTGGGCCATATGGTGTTCGCATTAGCCTACAATGCTTCACATTTGCGAAGGGGTCTTGTGGGGGGCAGTGATCCTGAATGCGATCAATTGGTCGCAATTGCGGATAGACAGTGTTCGCATTTGCGAACTTCTCATCGCAAAATGTGATGAATGCAGAGATGCGGTGGCTTTACAATTGCAATAGTTTCTTCGCATTTGCGGGGTTCTCATTTGCGAACCCTAAGTCACAAATGCGACATCTACAGCTGATCAAAACTTGACTTAGACGGGATTTTTGGTTCATTCTTCAATTTTCGAAACAAGAAACCCTAGAGACGATTTTTCAAAGGACTTTTCTTCCCCAAATCATTTGTAAGTGATTCTAAAGTAGTTTCTTTCAATCTTTCACTACATTTCCTAAGATTGCAACCAAAAAACTTGAGTTTTCATGGTGGAAATTGGGATTTTTCTTTGTAGAATTAGGGATTTTTGTAAATTGGGAATTTAGACCTCAAATTGAGGTCGGATTGACTGGGCTCGAGGTGAATGGGTAATCGGGTTTTGGTTCGAACTTCGGGATTGGACCAAGCAGGCCCGGGGGTTGACTTTTGTTGACTATTTCAATAACGGCTTAAATTAAATTCTTCGCAATCGTGGGTAGTTCTGAAGGCTTAATTTGAATCGTTTGGTTGGTAAATTGCTAGATTCTATTGGTTCGGAGGCTTGTTTGAGAGGCAAAGATGTGATTGAGCTTTGAGTGGACCTTTTGGAGCGAGGTAAGTGTCGTGGTTGACCTTGACTTGAGGGAATATGATTTGTTTGCCTAATTGCTATTTGTTTTTATGTTGGATACAACGTATATGTGAGGTGACGAGTACTTATGCGTTGTTTGTCGGGTAATAGCATGTGGGTGGGCCTGTTCCATGTAGTTTATTACTTACTTTTAGTCGTTATCCATACTTAGACTAGTGACTTGCTAAATTGATAGTCTTATTGTGTTTACGGGCTTTTGGTGATAATTGAGAATTGAATCTAAAGATGAGATTGGTATTGTGGAACGATTGTTGAGGTAAAGCTCGTTATTGTTGAATTCGATCTCGCTGCTCTATACTGTTCATTGTTATGTGGTGAGGGAGAGTGTTAATGCACGAAGGGTGACGTCGTGCCATATTGTGAGTGTTGATGCACAAAAGGTGATGTCGTGCCATATTGAGAGTGTTAATGCACGAAGGTGATGTCGTGCCATATTGAGAGTGTTAATGCACGAAGGTGATGTCGTGCCATATTGTGAGTGTTAATGCACGAATGGTGATGTTGTGTCATATTGTAAGTGTTAATGCATGAAGGGTGATGTCGTGCCATATTGAGAGTGTTAATGCACGAAGGGTGATGTCGTGCCGTATCGTTGATTTACATTGTGAGGTTGAGAGTAAAAGCAGAAAGGGTGATGCCGTGCAACTTCTTTATTGTGTTTAATTGATTTTATGGATTAAAGGCATATCGACTGTTATGATTATCATATTTGCAATAACTCTTATATCTTGTTTTTTCCCTTTAGCACGTTCCACTCCCAGTAGTACATGTTTTATATGTTATTGTTGTCTTTCTTGTACATGTATTGTTATCTGCGCATGTTTAATATGTGGGTGTATTGTCTTAGCCTCGTCCCTACTTTGTCGAGGTTAGGCTCGACACTTACGAGAGCATAGGGTCGGTTGTACTCATACTACACTCTGCACTTCTTGTGCATATTTTGGTACCCGCCCTAGCTAATCGAGAGGTTGGCAGTTGGACTTGCTTGTTAGAAGGCCCAAGGTAGATCTGTTGGCATCCGCAGACCTTGGAGTCTCTTCCTAGTCTTATTATTTACTGTTTATTTTCTTCAGAATAGTGTATTTCCTTTTTAGACTTTGTTTGTAGTAAATCATAGTAGCTCGTGAGTTGTGATTCCAGATCCTAAATGTATCGGATATTATTGGTTTTATGTTATTCCGCAAATCCGTTTTAGTTTATGTCGTGTTTAATTGATGTTGCTACTGAAATTGGTTAAAGTTGGCATTAAAATCCTCTAATGTTGGCTTGCCTAGCAAGTGAAATGTTAGGCTCCATCACGGTCTCGACGATAGGAATTCCGGGTCGTGACAATTATACTGAAATGTTGTTATAAAAGCTCACTGTTATAAAGAGGTTTGACTGTATCACCAAATCATGTATCATGTATAATTTACTTTCTCCCTCATTATAGAGGACAAAGTTTAAAATACGAAAATCTAATTATTTAATTTTTGGTGTGAATTTGAATACTGAATTTTTAATTTAACACAAAATGTATATATATTTAAAATTTACTATATAAATAGTACTATGAATATAGGTTATTATAATTTTGATATTTTTTGTCTTTAATCAATACTTAGACAATAGATTAATTTTTCGTACCAACATATTATTAAAACACTATTCATTTCGAAATACTATTATCAATTTTTAATAAATAATAATGGAGACTTGCATTTAGAATATTGTGCGTGATAAGAATGTGCCACCAAGACTTAAAGGTAAGTTCTACAAAGTAGTAATTAGACTGACTATGTTGTTGGAGCACGATATTGGCCAGTCAAAAGCTCTCATTAGATGAGAAGTAACAGAAATACGGATGCTGAGATGAATATGTTTGATACTAAGAAAGATAATATTAGGAATGAAGATATTCGAGATAAGGTGGAGTGGCCTCCATGGAGGACAAGATGCAGAAAGCGAGACTCGGATGGTTCGGGCACGTGAAGAGGAGAAGACACGGATGTCCAAGTGAGGAGGTGTGAAAGGTTGCTCATTGTAGGTTTAAGGAGAGGTAGACCAAATAAGTTTGGAGGAGAGGTGTGAGAATAGTATATGTCACATCTTGAGCTTATCGAGGACATGATCTTTTTGATAGAAGCGCGTGGAGGTCAAAAATTAGAGTATATGATTTGTAGCCAGCCAAGCGTATTTTCTTTCCTTATCAGTAGCACTAGTCTTATTCTCATATTTACTTATTCGTAGATTTCTATTATTACCTAATATTTCTTCTGCTTTGGTTTTTTTATTATCTTGTTGTTGTCATTATTATTAATTTTTTTTATTTTTTATTTTCATGTCTTCTTTGTTGTTGTACTTCTTAATAAACTGTTGTGGTTTTGCTTTTCTTGAGGGGAGTGTATATGTTGTGGCGAAGTTACACATTGGTAAGGGTGATCAACTAACTACCCTTTGTCGTGAAATTACGCTGTATATATAGGTAAAATATCATTTTTCAGAAGTACATTGCATATTGAATACTCTTTGTCGGGATTTTTTTTTTATTTCTTTCAAATTTAAACATCATTGAGTACATTTCTGGCTTCGTCACTAAGTGTATAAAAATAACCTTTCTACCTACTTAAGGTAAGGGTATACATGCTCATTATCCGTCTCATATCTCACTTGCGGCATTACGTTGGATATGCTATTGTTATATTTTTTCAAATAATTTCTTATCTCCAACCAACCATTTAAATATTTTTTTTCCCTTCAAAAAGTAAGTTATTTTTCGATAAAATATTACCGAATAATATCTCATTAATCCTGAAAACTTGTAAAAAGAGAGTAAAATTTCACCCTCCCATTATTCCTCAACATGATATCGGCATTTCGAAACACTTGTACTGTTTTCTCTCACTACGTGTTAAGCCCTAAACCCTACTTCCCTCTCCTTCTCATTTCCACCCAAAATTTCTCCGTTCCCAATTCCACCTTAACATCTTCTAGCCCTTCACTCTGTAACAAAGCTCGCTGTTGCTCGACATTTCTTACTAATTCAATGGCGGCTGGTGATTTGTCCAATCCTTCGTCGGAGAAATTGGAGAAACAGTTCGAGGACTTTAGGCATCATTTAGAGGAGTCGGGGAATCTACGGGAGAGAATACGAGCAGTGGCGGCGGAGATTGAGTCGGTTACTCGGATCATATATGCTAGCCTCCTTCTCGTTCATCAGTCTCGCCCTGTTGCTGGTAGTAAAAAAATTAGTACTCACTTTCACCGTTCTAATTTGTATAATTTCATTTTATTCGTTTTGAAATGTTTGATGCAATTTTTTTCTAAGTAACTTTCACAAATTTCATTAATTATACTATTGCGCCTTTATTTATTTGAAAATAATTTAACTTTAAACTTTCTGTTTTGCCTGGCTTTAGAAATTTCATGTTGGGGATAATGGGAAGGTTTCGTTTACTCTGTGTTTAGAAGTGATATCTTCCTTTATATAAGTCAAACACCGCCACATAAATTGAAGCGGAGGGAGTACTAATTTTACACTTTGATGCAACGTCTTCCATTATAATAATTAAGTCAAATAAACATCTTAAGCTTCATCTCCTGTCAAATAATGTCATGTGAAATGAAATGCGGAGAGTAGGGTGTATCGTTTCTCTCCTTTCCTGCTCTTATATAGAGAACATGTTCTTGAGGGGTGGTGTGAGTTGAATTAAGATGTATGTGTGCTGCATTTGTTTTTGCTTTAAAATTCAGGCTTTCTGTAGTTTTCTTGTCATTGTTAATAGTAATATAGATATTTCTTTTTTTAAAGTTATTATTAGCCTAAATATTGTTCCATTCACTATGTTGCAATAGAGGTTCTAGAGAAGGCTAAGGCTCAGATCGGAGAGCTGAAGGAACTTTACAGTCGGCTTTCAGAAATCGTACGTGAATGCCCTGGTCAATATTTCCGGTGAGTGATAATTGGTGATATTTCCTTCTTTTCTTTGTTTTTCAGTTTAAGATGGTTTTATGGTTGTCTTTCGGCCACCGTGATTGTCCATTTTTTGGTGTATTAGGTATCACGGCGATTGGAAGAGTGAAACACAAACTGTGGTCTCGTTGCTTGCTTTTATGCATTGGTTAGAGACTGGGACTCTTGTTCTGCACAATCAAGTTGAGGAGAGACTTGGCTGTAAGTTTTCTTCTCTGTTTACAATATTTTCCTTTTAGGCAAAATGTATTAGTAATTTTATCATGACATAATTATTGAATACTCTGCACACTGCATCGGCTGCAGCATTTTTTCTTGTGTAGTGTTTTTCTATCTGTTCTCCTCCTTTTTCGAGTGCCTATATTTCTTATGAATTGGCATTTCTTTTCTTAGCGACAGCTCACCCATGAAGCTTCAAGTTTCTGTTTATCTCTCCTATCTTATAATTTACTTTCTTCCTCAATCAAATGTGAATTTTAGCAGTATAGCTGTGAGCAATTAAAGTTTAAATAGTGAATGCTGATGAGGAAATTTCAACTTCAACTCAAAGATGAAAAGCAGGTTGCCTAATCCGTTCTTGGTTGGCCTTCATAAGCTAATAGCTTATTACCATTTGCAGCAACTGGGTTTTTATGAGTTAATTTCTTGATCTTTCTCATGTACATAGCTGTCTTGACCTCATATCTTTTTCCAAGTTGAGGTAGCAAAAAGGGAAGATCATGGCTCACTCATCCTTGCATGGTAGTGCTTGGAGTTGCCTTTCTTTGTATCTTTCTATAGTTCTTGGATGATCATCACCTTCCTTTTTGTGTTGAAATCTCTGAAAAGCAAGAATAATCGTTTTACATTGCTGTTTCTGCTGAAAATTTCTTCCATACATTTTTAGGTGAAAAGGCTCTTAGATATTAAAAGTGAACATCATGTATATTTCTATTAGTTTTTACTTATGTGTTTTAGCTGTAGAGAATCTTTGAAGTTATTAACTTTTAATTCTTGTATACTTTGTAGTGACACCAACAGAATTTGGACTTGATATTGAAGACTATCTTATTGGTGAGTGACCCTGAGTTTCCAAAACATCTTAGTACAAAACTTGCTCTTATTCTTGTTTTGATTGGTAAACTTGGTGTTATTCTATTGTAAATGTTTCAAGGATGATTAGAAGAGTAGAAGACATTTGGCTCTGTTGGTTTGAGGCTCTAGTCCTCCACATCATTAAGGAATTCATTATGCATATGCAGTCGGTGTTGTTTCTAGAGCAGGACCTTATATGTGAAACCATAAACCCTGCTTTTAAATGATTTATGCTTGTAAGGTTCAAAGGCATCTTAATGCCTTCCATGCTTGCAAAAGACCACCTAATCTTCCCTTACCTTCCTATCCTTCATTTAGGAGGTCTACCTAATTCCCGTGAAAGAGACTTTAAAGTCTTGAAACTTTGTTGTATTGCTTGATTCAATATTCTTGGAGGTACTCACAGCTTTTTTTTCTTTTCCCTGGCAGGTATCTGTTTTATGTCAAATGAGTTGGTAAGGACAATAAGCTATAACTCGGAATATTTTTGTTTTTCTGCTTTACATGACTAACTTAAACTCAGTAGCTATCTCTGTTGCAGTGTTATCAAAGGCGAAAAGCGCAAAAAAATTCTAAGGTCCGTTGGGGCTTTAAGCGCAAAGCGCAATAAAGCGTGAACTTTAATACAAAAAGGCGCAACTGGAGTAAAAGTAAAACTTTGTATATGTAGTCCAAGACTAATAATTATAAGTATGAATAACAAATATATGGACAAAGAAATTGGAAAAATTCACGATAAAATAAAATATCAATTGCTTAATGTCGCATTTTCATGATTACACTCATTGGCTAGGAATAGTATGCTCTTAGAGCCTTGATGCGATACTAAAGCGCCCACAAAGCAAAGCGAAGCGCTCAGCCTGTTTTGAGCCTCGCTTCAGGGCTTAAGCGCACCTTTGACTACACTGCTGTGTTGTGGTTTTGACACAAAGCTGATGTGCAAATTAACATATGGCGCACCAGGGCTTAAGCGCACCTTTGACAACACTGCTCTGTTGTGGTTTTGACACAAAGCTGATGTGCAAATTAACATATGGTATATTTAAGATTTTTTCTGTGTTCCTTCTCATTTTGCAAAGGCTATTGATGCTATCTGTTATGGCATCTTCGTCTTTGGGCTGACCAATCACGTGGTAATGATGTTGCAGCCTAGATATGTGGTGAACCAAGTGACAGCTGGGGATTATGATTGCCCGCGTAAGGTTTTGAAGTTCTTGACAGATCTCCATGCAGCATTTCGTATGCTTAATCTCAGAAATGATTTCTTGCGCAAAAAGTTTGACGGTGAGTGTGTGCAATTCCATATAAATTAGATTATCTTTTCTTTTTCTTGATTTATAATAACGTCCTATATAAATTGCATATTTAGATCATTAATATCAAAGTATCTTTAGCTGAAACTTTCTCTTGTAATGTGTGAAAAGAAAGCACAAAAGGAAAGGATCTTGAAATTTAAGAAACATGAGATCCGTGGAATTGTTTGAGCTTTAGGAAATGTGGAAGCACAAAGGAAAGGATCTTGAAATTTAAGAAACATGAGATCCGTGGAATTGTTTGAGCTCTATGAAATGTGAGATAAAAGGTGGTTGTTTGAGCGTGCGGAGAAATTGAGAAGAAAAAGGTTATGTAGGGTAAATTTCTTTTGGTTTAGATCAAACCTTTGAAGGGGAACCTTGGAGCAACAGTGAAGTTGTCTTGGTTCGAGCGGTGAAATTGGCTAATAGGTTGCCTACATCACGCTCCTTGTGTTGCGGTCCTTCCCCAGACCCTACATGAACGCGGGTTGTTTTGTGGACCAAGCTGCCTTTCTTTTTAGATCAAAGCTTTAGGACAGAATCAAGAAGTGGATGAACAAAATAAAAATACTGTCAGTTAAAGAAGAAAACGAATATCGAAAAATTGTCCGACGGGTAAGTATATGTTTTTTCACTATCCAGAGTAAGAGGTAACAGACAGGCATATATTTTCAAAATACCAGCCGGTCCAACTTCTCCAGCTTGAGCAATGAGCTAATTTTGATATAGTGGACTTTGGTTGTTTTCCTTTTTTAAAGAGGGTATTACTAGTAATTAGGCATTGAAGTTAGTTCTCTTCATTGATGCCATTGGCATCCAAGCATAGTTTCCATAAGACAGTCTTTTCAGAAATCTATGAGAGTTAAGAGGTAGCAGATCTAGTGGTGAACAAATAAGTTTAATTTCCAGAGACTACGCTATGAGAGTTCCAATGTAGCAGCCTATGCTCTGAGACGATTCCACCATTTCTTTCATTGAACACTTTCATCTGAGCTATACTATAGTCTATAGACTACTGTTGCAGGGAAACCCGATCAACCTACTAAGCAATGGGGTAAAATAGTTGAGCATTAAGGCATTAGTTTTCACCCTTCTTTGCTGGTCAATATCTCCTACTAATTGATGTATATAGACCATTAGACATCAACCTACTAAGCAACAGGGGAAAATAGTCATGCATTAAGGCATTCGTTTCGCCCCATCAAGAGAAGTGAGATGTTGAAGCTGATAATGTTGAGCAACGGGGGGAGGCTCATGGGAGTGGGGAGGTGGATCTGCATTGTCTTTTTCTTTTTCTTTGTTTTGGCTGTAAGGCAGTTTTTCCTACCTTTCTTTGACTGTTATGTAAGGCAAGAAAGTCACCTAAGTAGAACTTTACACTAACCGAATCTAGAGGAAGGAATGCATCTACTGTCTATGCAACTTTTTATAACTTATTCATAGTTTTTATTTTATTTTAATCAAAATCATTTATCCAACGGGCTGCTGATTTAGTGCTACTGCATATCTTCATTTTGATGTTTCTGCAAATTGACTTACTGATTCATCAATTTCTGATGTTGCAGGAATGAAATATGACCTAAGGAAAGTTGAAGAGGTTTTCTATGATGTAAAAATCAGAGGCTTGGCTGCCAATGGAGAGTCAGCTTGAGCGAAGCAGGCCCAAGGACAATCTTGAATATTTGTGCACTGACGACTAAAATAGGATTGTCTGTGTATTTAGTTATGTTTAAAGATGGGGAGTGGCTCTGGTTCAATTTTGGTTTCTCATGTAATACGGTAATATACCCAATGCTGCTCTGGTGCATGCTAAGTTTTAGTTTCCCTTGTAATACTCTTTCTATGTTTGCCTAAACTTTGCACTCGTACATGGGAAGTAAGGAAGAGTAGCAAGTGTAGGCAGTATCTGCTAATGAAACACGAAAGAGTTGAAATCTATGCTGCTCGTTTTGTGCTGCATTCTGCATTGAGTGTTGAACTTTCCATTGTGATCATTGTAAATTTTAGTTCAAAAATTTTGTTCTCATGTCAAAAGTAATATATAGATTTTCTAGAATTACCGTTTTTATTTTGACCTTTGCTAAGAATTTTTTTGGTAAAATAGCTTTTAACGTTTGCTGTCATTAAAATTTTGTTCTCATGTCAATAGTATGCTTCAAAAAATTGACAATATACTTCAAATTTTTAGCTGCGGGGCTATTTTTTCAAATCTTTTTTAATGGGGCGAAAACATTTTGCACTAAAGAATCCTAAGCAAATCTGCCGATAAGGAGACGCTGAAATTGCACGTGCAATGTAAGGCACGAGTCCCATCAAATCGTTGTTTGGACTGAAACCGTTCATGCAATATAATGTTGTGTCTCCTCCTCCTCCCCGTGGGCTTTTGGTGGTAGGGACCAAATTTCATGTGCTCTACATTCCTATTTAATCAAATGGTCCAACCCAATCTCCCTCCCCCCCCCCCCCCCCCCCCCTCCCAACCCAACACACTCTCTCTCTTACATACACATACTAATTTCCTCTTCTTTTTTCTTTTGTTTAAATGTTGTAAATTATTTTGGAATGGTAGTGTTGCGACCTCGACTCTTATGGGGTAACTGCACAAATAGCTATTTTTAGGACCTCCGTTTAAAAATAATCGAAATTTACAAAAGTTGAACTGAGTTTGAATGCAATTTAACTTTAAAAGTGACTAATCTTTAAATTATGTTTTAAAGGATGCCACTACTACTACTCTTAAAGCACCTACATAATACTCCACTGTTTCAAACTTTCTTCACTTTGGAGTTTAACTTTGAATTTGTTCAAGTGTGATGACTGGATGTCAATTAATTCTGAAAGTAAGGTAGAGTTTCTATTAATCAGACAATCAGATCTCGCGCGACAATAATATGATATGATTATGTCCCACTTGCATGTGATTATTCTACCATGCTTACCCTACTATCAAAAAGAACATCATGGTATATAATCTGGCAAATAATTGTTCAAGTAAACAATGATGTTGAAATATATTATCACCCACAAGGGGTTAGATAATCCACAAGCCTATTAATTATTTGGGAAATCTATACAAAATGTTCATTTGGGCCAAACTAATTACTCACTCAAAATTAAACATACACCCCTGCGGTCCAAAATATTTACCCTAACTTTTCGAGAGAAATTAAAAAATAATCAAATTTACAAGTGGTCATTCAAAAATAGTCACAGTTTCAAAAGTAATCGAAATTTAGCCATTTTTCATGTGAAGATAAATCTGAACGAAAACACTGTTCAAAATCCGGAAAATACTTCAGCATAATATACTGGAACTCCAGTATATTATACTGGAGTTCCAGCAAAGTATACCGGTCCAACATAATATGCTGGAAGTTCATACACGGGTGCTCGAATCTCCAGTATATTATGCTGGAGTTCCAGCAAAGTATACCGGTCCAACATAATATGCTGGAAGTTCATACACGGGCGCTCGAATCTCCAGTATATTATGCTGGAACTTTCCGCGTGTTGGAGTTCCAGCATAATATGCTAGAAGTTTATACACAGGTGCACCAAACTTCAGTATATTATGATGGACCGGTCTCTGTTGCAATAAAATAACGGCTATTTTTCAATAACTTGACAAATACTGGCTATTTTTAAATGACCAGTTCGAAAACTGGCTAGCCCACGCTATTTTTTCTAACTTTCCCTTTTACCCATGAACTACTCTTTGTTTTTTTGTGTGTTTTCTCTCTCCTGTTTTTTCCTATTTATCATAACTTTTCTTGACATACTTGAAGAATTAACCCAAAAAGCTATCCATCTAATCTCTTCAATTAAATATGGTTGGTGAATAAATAATAGACGTATAATTCATGTGTAATGTATGTATAATCAGGGGCGAAGCCACCTTTTATAAAGGGTGGTCAACTGACCACCCTTCACCGAAATATTACAAAAAATTACACTGTGTATATAAGTAAAATATTAATTTTAATAAAATATATATTGAACACCCTTTATCGGGAATTTTCTTTTAGTTCTTTCAAGTTTGAACACCCTTGAAAATATTTCTAGCTTCGCCACTGTGTATAATTGTATTTAATTGATGTATAATCTATGTCAGTAGGCGGAGCCAGGATTCGAATAAAATTTATGTGTTCGAGATTCTAGTCATTTATAAGTTATTGGGTTCCAAATTAGGGTTCGAACCAAAACTATTGAGTTCGGTCGAACCCGTAACTTGCTCTCTAGCTCCGCCCTTGTCTATGTGTATCAACTAGAAAAAATAAATATTAAATCAGGTCGGTTAATTACTTTCTATCTTTTTGTGTTTTCTCTCTCATGTGTTTTCCTACATTGCATGCTATTCATCTTTTCATCTTATGTGTTTTGTTTGAAGGCTTCAAGAGCTTCTTTGTACTTTTTTTTCTGCATTCATAGATCAAGATTCCCCGATCCAAAACATCTGGTTAATGAACTTCATGGATAAGTTAACTCTTCAACCACATACTGTGATTAACTAACTCTGACGATTATTATTACTAAGACTTATTATATGATACACTAATGACAACAAAAAAAGGATTTTTACAAAAAAAAAAAACTAACAAATGATATATTGTAATAATATGCAACTATTTCAGCTGAAACTTGAATAAAAACACATTTACTACAGTATACCACTACGGTATCAAAATATACCATAAGAGTATACAGTTATACAACAACAATATACTATAATAGTATACACCGAAACAATACTATAAATATGTAGTTTTTCAGCTGAAATTTAAATAAAGACACAGTACCCAATAATATTTTGCTATTGTATCACAATATACAATAAGAGTACACCATAATAGAGTATATAGTTAAACTGCAACAGTATACTATAATATTATACATATAAACTGAAACGATTATATATAGGTATGGTCGCGTAATTATTTTGTATGGGTAGAATCTGGGTAATTGGGTTTCTGTGGGTGATCCTGGTACATATCCCTCATTATTTCTTCACGTAAAGCCTTAGAGCTAGGGTATATAAACATCATTATGGGTGTTTAGACATGACTTTCCATGATAATAGGACAACTAGGGGTTTGGAAGAGTTCTCTGCATCTAGGGGATTTTAGGTTGTGTAGAGAGGGGATTCCACTCTATGAGGATTCCCGATGATCGGTGACATAAGTCGTGGTTGTTTCTGATTTGCTTCCGCTAAAAAAAAACCCATAAATCAAGGGCGGATTCACCGTTGCGGTGCCGAGTGCATCCGAACCAAATAATTTAGACGCGGAGCATAAAATTTATCTAAAATAAGAACAAATAGCATATATGAACCTAAACTTTAGCTATATAATGAGTTTGAACCCATCAAATTCAAATCTTTGATCTGCCTCTGTTGTAAATCTCCTAATGTAGTATTTTACAATTAAATACTACACATGAAATAATTTGAATATATTCCTATTGCAATTTCAAAGAAATCTCTCCAGTCTCGTTGTAACCAGTAACCGCAAAGGTTTCCTTGATTAAGACACCACATTCTTGTGGTATGTTCCAAGAATATCTTGCCTGTAGGTAGTAAGGCAAATAGCATGTTATTATTAATCATTTGATTATTTTTTTAATACATGACCAATATTCTTTCCTTACTATAATGCTCTGAACTCAAAGATCTCCCTCCCCTATGTCATGCACCAACAACAATAAATCCGATATAATTTCACCAGCGGGATCTCGGAAGAATAGTGTATACGTAGATCTTACTCTTACTATAGGAAGGCAGAGAGACTGTTTCCGATAGACCGTCGGCTCAGGACCCCTCCCCTTGGTGCTATTTTCTTTTTTAGATTTAGTAATGTAAAACCTCCTACTTCAAACAAATCCCAAATATTGTTTTAAGCTAGAATTCAGTATTTAAGAGTGGGTTAATCATCATGATTAGCTCTAGTTGTCGAAAAGTGATGTGCGTACATAAAGATTACCACTGTACGGCAGTACGCCTTTTCAGTGCTTAATGAGTTGTCCTGCAAAAGAGGAAAGGATAATCACGTTAATTAGCATAAAAAATTACCGACTAAATAAACAACTGGACGTGCAAAAAAGTTTGAAGAGTCGATATCGAAAGTTTTCCTCAATCTTAATCTTTAACGTGGAAATTGCTACTGTCAGTGCCACTAATCCAAATTAATAATCTAGTGCTCTACTAATTGGATTATTACTAACCACTTAAAGTTTTCAACCTTTTCCTTTCAATAAAATTAGTCTTTTTTCCGAGTGCATTACCCATCTGGTTAAGCCAGTCCAAAGACTTTATGATATTATCCGTTTTGAATCAAAAGCTCGTACGAAGTTTTTTCAAAAAGTTTTACATTATAGTATTATGTATTCACTCAACGTCTAGGGAAGGGCCGAACTCCAAGGAAGTAATGATGTAGGCAACCTACCTAATACAAGTATCAATGGCTGATTCTAAGGCTGAAATCACGATGTCACGACCCGGAATTTCCACCTTCAGGACCGTGATGACGCCTAACATTTCATTTGCTAGGTAAACCAACATTAGAGTAATTCTTTTGCCCATTTCAAAGACTTCGAACAATTTAACCAATCAGAATGAAATAAAACTACAATAAAGTACAAAGTAGCATAATGACCCAATTATCTAAGTACAACCATGATCTGGAGTCACAAGTACACTAGCTTCCAGAGGTTCTACAAATAGAGTATGAAATAAGTACAAATGTCTCAAATGAAATGAACAAAAATAAGGAAAGAGGAAGGGGACTTCAAGGTCTGCGGACGCCAGTAGATCTAGTTCGACTCTCCAAATAAGCTAATCCGAGATGATGCACCTCACGGATAGCTGGGACCAGTACCAAAATATGCACAAGAAATGTAGAGTGTATTATGAGTACAACCGACCCAATGTACCCCGTAAGTGTCGAGCCTAACCTCGACAAGGTAGTAACGAGGCTATTACAGGACACCCACGTGATTAAACCTATGCAAACAAAATATACGTACAACATAACAACAATAAAGATTGAACACGTACTATTGGGAGGGGGCATGAGAAGGGGAACATGATACAATAGCTATAACAGAAATAACAACACAAAACCGTCAAGTAAATCACCAACCAATGGAAACTGATAACATAATGAATAATGATTGGACGACATCACCCATCGTGCTTATACTCTCAACCATACCATGGGATAGCAATAATGGCACGACATCCCCCTTTGTGTTTTTACTCTCAACCTCTCCAAAAAATGATAAATACAACACGATATTACCCTTCATGCTTTTACTCTCAATTTCATCATGAAACGATAAATACGACACGACATCACCCTTCGTGCTTTAACTATCTTCCTCACTGTATTAACCAATAAATGATACAATAATCGGTACGACATCACCCTTCGTATTTTAACACTCTCCCTTACCATGTTGCGATGAATATATAACATTTGGGGATATACAGATCCAGATACAATCACGATATGGACCCACAGTGACAGCTAAAATACTGATCCGGATCCGTTTGCTAACGTTGACCGAAGTCAACTCAAATGGATTTTTAAGGTACGAATTCACATTTTAACTAGTATTTCACATAAAAGCCTTCCGAAAAAAGACACGGACCGCGCACGTAAATTGAGGAAGGAAAAAAGGAGCTATTTGGGGTTTCGAAACACATAATTAAGGCTAAAAAGTCTAGATGACCTATCGGGTCATCACATTCTTCACCTTTAAAACAATCGTTCGTCTTCGAACGGATATAGAAAAGTTCTTGGACTGGTGAAAAGGTGTGGATATTACTCCGTCCGAATCGGACTCCTAGGTGGATGCCTCGACCGACTGACCTCTCCTCTACACTCGAACTGAAGGATAACTCTTTGACCTCAACTGTCGAACATGCCGGGCTAGAATAACCACCGACTCCTCCTCATAAGTCAAATCCTTGTACAATTGGACTGAAATGAAATCTAACACATGTGATGGATCACCATGATACTGTACACACACGGAACACCAGATGGACTGCTGATAAATTAGGTGGCAATGCGAGCCTGTAAGCCACCTCACCCACTCTCTCAAGAATAACGAAGGGTCCCGATATATCTAGGGCTCGACTTACCCTTCTTTCCGAACCTAATCACACCCTTCGTGGGTGAAACCTGGAGAAAAACTCTCTCTCTCTAACCATGAATGCAACATCACGAACTCTACAGTTGGCATAACTCTTCTGCCAAGTCGATCCTGAATAATCTTGACTTATCCAAGGCATCCTGTACCAATTATGTACCCAACAACTGAGCCTCACCCAGCTCGAACCATCCAACTCGACACCGACTCCCGTATAATGCCTCATAGATAGCCATCTGAATGCTCTAATGGTAGTTGTTGTTGTAGGCAAACTCCGCAAGGGGAAAGAACTGATCCCAAGAACCCCCGAAATCCATAACACAAGCGCGAAACATGTCCTCCAATATCTGAATAGCGCGCTCGGACTGTCCCTCCGTCTGGGGATGAAATGCACTGCTCAACTCAACTTGAATGCCCTACTCGCTGTACTGCCCTCCAAAAGTGCAAGGTGAATTGTGTACCTCGATCAGAAATGATAGACACAAACACACAATGAAGGTAGACAATATCGCGAATGTAAATCTCAGCCAACTGCTATGAAGAATAGGTAACTGCCACAAGAATGAGATGCACTGACTTGGTCAACCTGTCCACAATGACCCATACCGTAGAGCTTTCTCTGAGTCCGTGGGAGTCCAACAACAAAAGCCATAGTGATACGCTCACACTTCCACTCAGGAATCTCTAACTTCTGAAGCAAACCACCAGGCCTCTGATGCTCATACTTTACTTGCAGGCAATTTAGACACCGAGCTACATATGAAACTATATCCTTCGTCATCCTTATCCACAAATAATGTTACCGCAAGTCCTAATACATTTTGGCGGCACTCAGATGAATAGAATACCGGGAACTGTGGGTCTCCTCAAGAATCAGCTCACGAAGTCCATCTACATTGGGCACAAAAATACGACCCTGCATCCTCAAAACCCCATCATCTCCGACAGTAACCTGCTTGGCACCACCGTTCCACATTGTGTACTTAAGGACAAGAAAATGAGGTTCATCATATTGCCGCTCTCAGATGTGCTCATACAAGGAAGACCGAGCGACTGTGCAAGCTAGAACACGACTAGGCTCTGAAACATCTAACCTCACAAACTGATTGGCCAAATCCTGAACATCTGATGCAAGCGGTCTCTCACTAACTGGAATATAAGCAAGGCTGCCCATACTCACTACCTTTCTACTCAAGGCATCGACTACCATATTGGCCTTCCCGGGGAGATATGAAATAGTAATATCATAGTCTTTCAATAGATCCAACCACCTCCTCTACTTCAAGTTGAGATCCTTTTTCTTGAACAAACACTGTATATTTCGATGATACATGAATACCTCGCACGACACGGGTAAAGATAAAGCCTCCAAGTCATCAACGCATGAACAATGGCTGCCAAATCTAAGTCATGAACATGGTAATTCTTCTCATGAACCTTCAACTGTCGTGAAGCATATGCGATCTCCCTGCCATCACGCATCAATACTGCACCGAGCCCAATACGAGATGCATCATAATGCACCGTGTAAGATCCTAAACCTATGGGCAACACCAACACTGGCGTCGTAGTCAAGCAGTCTTGAGCTTCTGAAAGCTCAATTCACACTCGTCTGACCATTTGAACGGGGCACCCTTATGGGTCAATATGGTCAATAGGGCTGCTACATATGAAAATCCCTCCACGAATCGACGGTAGTAACTCGCCAAACCCAGGAAACTCCGAATCTCCGTAGCTGAAGTGGGTCTAAGCCAGTTTTGAACTGCCTCAATCTTCTTAGGATCCACATGTATGTCTTCTGCGTGGCCTAAGAAAGCGGCCGAGTCCAACCAGAACTCGCACTTTGAAAACTTGGCATATAACTGGCTGTCTCTCAGAGTCTGATGTACAATCCAAAGATGTTGCTCGTGCTCCTCTTGACTGCGGGGGTTGATTAAGATATCATCAATAAATACAATCACGAAAGAATCCAAGTATGGCTTGAACACGCGGTTCATCAAATCCATAAAATGTTGCTGGGGCATTAGTCAGCCCAAATGACATCACTAGAAACTTATAATGCCCATAGTGATTCCGAAAAGTTATCGTAGGAACATTAGTTGCCCTAATCTTCAACTGATGGTAGCCAGACCTCAAATCAATCTTCGAAACACTTTGGCACCCTGAAGCTGATCAAATAATTCATCAATTCCCGGCAATGGATACTTGTTTTTGATGGTGACTTTGTTCAACCGCCGACAATCTATGCACATCCTCATCGATCCATCCTTCTTCTTCACGAACAACACAAGCGCACCCCAGGGCAAGATACTAGGTCTAATGAAGCCCTCATTAAGTATATCTTGCAACTTCTCCTTCAACTCCTTCAACTCCTTCAACTCTGGCGGGGCCATACAGTATGGAAAAATAGAAATGGGCTGAGTTCCCGGAGCCAAATCAATACGGAAGTCAATATCTCTATTGGGTGGCCTCCCCGACAGATTCGAACGAAACACCTTTGGAAACTCACGAACAATTGGTACTGAATCCATGGAAGGAACCTCTGCACTAGAATCACGAACATAAGCCAAATAAGCTAGACACCCCTTCCCGATCATACGTCGAGCCTTCACATAAGAAATAATCCTGATGGTAGAATGGCCAGGAGCCCCCCTCCACTCTAATAAAGGCAACCCCGACATGACTAAGGTCACCGTCTTGGCGTGACAATCCAATATAGCATGATAAGATGACAACCAATCCATACCCAATATGACATAAAAATCTACCATATCAAGAAGTAAGAAATCTACACTAGTCCCAAGACTCCCAATGGTAACCACACATGAATAATAGACACGCTATACAATAATAGAATCTCCCATAGGTGTGGACATATACACATGATCACTCAAGGAATCATGAGGCACAACCAGATATGACGCAAAATAGGATGACACGTAGGAATAAGTAGAGCCTAGATCAAATAGAACTGAAGCATCTCTATGGCAAACTGAAACAATACCTATGATGACAACGTCAGATGACTCAGCCTCAGGCCTTGCTATAATAGTATAAAATCGGGGCAAGGCCTCACCACTCTGAACTACATCCCTGGGACGGTTCCTAATTGACTAGCCTCCACCTCTAACGGCCTGAGCTCCACCTTTAGCGGCCTGACCACCACCTCTAGTTGCCTAACCCCTACCAGTAGCTGGATGAGAAAGAGGTGAATCAAGTGGTGTCGGAATCATGGCACAAGAACCCTGCTGTTGTGAGCTGCTCGGTGCCCGAGGGCAAAATCTAGCAATGTGCTTCGAATCACCATAAGTATAACATGATCTCGCCTGCTGTGACTGCTGACCTTGAAACTGACCTTGTCGACCTTAGTAACCACCCTGAAAACTTTGGAGCGAAGGGTGCACTAATAGGAGCTGGTGGTGCACTCTAGGCTAGTTGATCGGGATGAGACATATGAGGGCCGCGACCACCTAAAGCACTATGAGATTCTTGGAGCGCTGAGTGAATTGGCCTAGGAGGATAGCCTCTATCAAAAGTACCCCTGCCTCAAGACGAGGAACCACTGAATCCACCGAAATGACGAGGCTCTTATTAGACCCCTGTTCTCTTTCCTGTGCAAGAACCATCTCGATCCGCCTAGTAACATTAGCAGCTGTCTGAGAGAAAATCTCACCCCCAGTCTCCTTGGCCATCTGTATCCTGACAGGGTGAATGAGTCCATCAGTAAACCTCCTCACCCTCTCCCTCTCAGTAGGAAGCAAGAGAAGAGCATGACAAGCTAGATCCATAAAATGGGTCCCACGGTGAGTAACAACCATATTTCCCTGCTGGAGACGCTCAAATTGCATGCATTAGTCCTCTCTTAGTGTGATAGGGAGGAACTTCTCTTAAATAGCTGAGAGAAATGGTCCCAAGTAAGAGCAGGTGACCAAGGTGGTCTAGTCGACATATAATCCTCCCACCACCTCTTGGCATAACCCGTCGTCTGAAGCACAAAATCTATCCCATTAGTCTCAACTATACCCATATTCCGCATCACCTCATCGTAGCAGTCAAAATAATCATGCGGGTCCTCAAAAGGTGAACGACTTAAGTGAATTGGAAAGAGCTTTGTAAACTTGTCCAATATCGATAAGCCCTCAGAAGACATATCGGGCCTATCATCGTCTTGTGCCGCAATAACCGGCTGAATTATCCCAGTTGGCGGGGTTGTTGCAGTCTGATACTGGGAATCCATCTGCTCCGGAGTGTGAGTAGCAGGAGTCTTTTCTCCTCACCCAGACTGAGAGACGACTGGTGCCACAGGAAATGTACTAGCCTGGGCCACACTCTCCATAAGGCCCACTAAACGGAATAGAGCGTCCTAAAGCACTAAGTGGCTATGAACCTCTCCGGGACCTGAGCTGGTCCAACATGTACAATCTGAGTTGGCATCTTCTCATCAAAATCCACTTGAGGCACCACTAGTGGTGCTGCTGCTCGAGCTCTAGGTTGAGATCTCCCTCTGCCTCGGCCTCTGGCGCGACCTCGACCTCTGCCACTCGTGGGAGCTGCCACTGGGGGCTCCGACTGTTTTCCAGCTAAAGATGCAGTATGTGTTCTTTCCATCTACTATAGAACAAGAATAGAAGAGTTTAATTATCAATAATAGGATAAATCGCACGACAAAGAATAATACAAGTGAAATTGTTCCTAAAGTCTATAGCCTCGGGAAGATAAGTACAGACGTTTCCATACCGATCCTCCAAACTCTACTAAGCCTGCTCGTTACTCGTGAGACCTAGGCAACCTAGTACTCTGATACCAACTTGTCATGACCCGGAATTTCCACCTTCGGGATTGTGATGGCGCCTAACATTTTACTTGCTAGGCAAGTCAACGATAGAGTAATTCTTTTGACCATTTCAAACACTTTCAACAATTTAACCAATTAGAAAGAAATAAAACTACAATAAAGTACGAAGCATAATGACCCAATTATCTAAGAACAACCCGTATCTGACGTCACAAGTACACGAGCTTCTAGAGGTTCTTCAAATAGAGTCTGAAACAAGTACAACTGTCTCAAATGAAATGAACAGTAAATAAGGAAAGAGGAAGGGGACTTCAAGGTCTGTGGACGTCACCAGATCTACTTCGAGTCTCCAAATAAGCTAATCCAAGCCGATATACCTCACGGATAGCTGGGATCAGTACCAAAATCTGCACAAAAGGTGCAGGGTGTAGTATGAGTATAACCGACCTAATGTACTCTGTACATGTCGAGCCTAACCTCGATGAGGTAGTGACGAGGCTATGACAGGACTCCCACGTGATTAATGATGTGCAAACGTAAATATACGTACAACATAACAACAATAAAGATTAAACATGTACTATTGGGAGGGGGCATGCGAATGGGAACATGAGATGACAGCTATAACATAAATAATAACATAAAACCGCCAAGTAAATAACCAACCAATGGAATCGAATAACATAATGAATAACGGTTGGACGACATCACCCATCGTGCTTTTACTCTCAATCTCACCATGGAAAAACACTAATGGCAAGGCATCACCCTTCGTGCTTTTACTCTCAATTTCATCATGAAATGATAAATATGGCACGACATCATCTTCGTGCTTTAACTCTCTTCCTCACTATGTATTATTAAATAAATGAAACAATAATCGGCACAATATCACCCTTCGTGCACTAACGCTCTCCCTTACCATGTAGCAATGAATATATAACATTTGAGGGATATAATAAGAAATAATAAACCTTACGTCAACAACAGTTCCACAATGCCAAACCTCAACTTCCAAAAATACACAATTATCACAAATAGTTCATAAGCGGAAAGAACGATCAATTAAGTAATAAACTAGTCTAAGCATGGATACCATAACAAAGAAGGATGTAAATTACAATAAACAAGTCTCACCCGCATGCTTTAACCCAACAACAACGCATAAGTACTCGTCACATCACATATACGTTGTACCCAAACATTTAAACACATAGAAAATAGGTAAACCAGTCCTAATCCCTCAAGTTAAGGTTAACCACGACACTTACCTCGCTCCAAAATCGACTCAAAGCTCATTCACGACTTTGCCTTTCAAACAAGCCTCCGAACCAACCAAATCTAGAAATTTATCAACCAAACAATTCAAAATAAGACGTGGGAACTACCCACGAATGAAAGAGGTTCAATTAAGGTCATTATTGAAAAAGTCAACAAAATTCAACTCCCGGACAAACACAAAATTCGAACCAAAACCTGATTATCCATTCTCCCCTGAGCCCGGTTATGTAATTTGTTTTGAAATCCTACCTCAATTTGAGGTCTAAATTTTAATTTTAAGAAAATCCCTATTTTACCCAAATCCCTAATTTCTACCATGAAAATCCTAATGTTGAAACCTTATGAAATGTAATGGGTAACTAAAAGAAACTAGGTTAGAGTCGCTTACCAATGAATGGGAGAAGAAGAGTTCTTGAAAAAATCGCCTCTAAGGTTTTTGGGGTTGAAAATATGTAAGAATGAGAAAACTCTTGTTTATCTCGGCTTTTAACCAGGTGCAGACGTTGCAATTGCGACATGAGGTTCGCAAATGCAAAGCCTTCATACCTCTGTTGCCTTCGCAAATGCGAACAATATGTTCGCAAATGAAAACCTGAGAAGATCGCAATTGCGACCCAAATGTCACAAGTACGAAAACCCGACCCGCACCCCCTACTCGCAAATGCAAAGTCTCATTTGCAAATGTGAGGCTTGGATTTACAAGCCAGACCTCTCATTTACGAAGTCTGCAGTCCATCACCATACATGCACCAACTATTTTCTAAGTCCAAAACCACTGCGACGCCAATCCGAAACTCACCCGAGCCCTCGGGTGTCACGACCCAAAAACGACCGTCGTGATGACGCCTATCGTAGAACTAGGCAAGCCTCAGTTCAAAATTTCCCAATATAATAAAACACTTTTTGAAATAACAACGGAAAGATTTAACAATTAAGGAAAAGCCTTTTAAAAATAGAATTATCCAAAATACGATACGACCATCCCAAAAATCAGGGTGTCACTGAGTACATGAGCCTCTAAAAACCAGAATACAGTCCACAACAGTATCTAGAGTAATAAACTGAAAGTAGAGATAGAAAAAGGAAGGGAAATCGAGGCCCACGAATACCATGCAGCTACCTCGATAGTCCCCAAATTCTGATGCTTAAATTAGCAGTCGCCGCTATGACCAGAAACGCCTGGACCTACACAGGTCCAAACTTTGGATTGAAGATAGTGATGAACTCAATTGGTACATATAAGATGAAAAATAATTGTGCAGAAACGTTGGCATGCTCTTAAATCAATTAGGCAACTCAAACCGTAAAATAAAGCATATACGTACAGTGTAATGAATATAACCATGTTGTCACTACATGCCAATGCATATAATGTAAGTGATGCACCAAATTGTCAGCCTCAAATGCTCACACTCTCGATATCTCAGCCAGTCGGTACTGTATATGCTTATACGACCCAAGGAAGATCCATCCCGAAATATATACAATGCTAACCATAGGTCACCCAGTACCAAGGAAAAGGCCAATCCATCCATGTGTAGAAGATCCATGTCCAGGTAACAAGTACTTCGGACAAGATTCATGTCCAAGAAACATCCATCCCTCAATAATATCAACCGCGCTCACTGGGGGTGTGTTACAGACTTCGTAGGGGCTCCTACATCCCAAGCGCTATCATAATATCAATATATATGTTGCGGCGTGCAGCCCGATCCCATATCTGTCACTCACAATCGGCTCTCGACCTCACTCAGTCATCAACCTCTCCAGTTTCACTCATGGGCCCAAAAATATCATGAAACTAGCTAGAAACAGTAATATGATGATGCAATAGTTAGCAGCTGAGACTGGTATACGACATGGAATACATGTATATGACTGAGTACGAAATATCAGTGAAAGCAGTAAAGTGACAGTAGAAACGACCACTTTGGGTCTCCATAATACCGGCAATAAGGCTAAACATCATATCTAACATGATCGACATCACAACTACTTTATTACATAGTGAAAACATGAACATCAACAAGATAGAGTCACTATACAGTGCTATGGAACCAACCATGTCACAATTCTCATGGTGCACGCCCGTACGCCCGTCACTTGGCATATGCGTCACCTCAATACCAACCACATAACACGTAAATTTAAGGTTTCAAACCCTCAGGACCAAGTTTGAAATCGTTACTTACCTCAAACCGAGCAAATCTCTACTCCGCAATGCTTTTGCCTCTCAATTCGGCCTCCAAATGTCCCGAATCTAGCCACAAGTAGTACAACACAATTAATATAGGCTAAAGGGATCAGTCCCACAAGAAAATTACTAAATTAGAGCCAAAAATCCGAAATTAACCCGAGCCCGACCACTGAGACCACGTCTCGAATCCCGACAAAAGTTACAAAACCCGAAAGTCCATTCACTCCCGAGGCTAACCATATCAAATTTATCAAAATCTGACGACATTTTCCTCTCCAAAACCCCAAAATTTACTCTCCAATTCCCAAGCCCTAAACCCCAAATTTTCACTTCAAAATCTCACCAATTAGGCATAAAATCAGTGGGTAAACACCATTATTGAAGATAAATAGGCACAAGAAACTTACCTCAGCAATCCCTTCAAAATTCTCCTAAAAAATCCCCAAAGTCCGAGCTCCAGAATGTGAAAATGGGGAAAAATCTCGAAGTCCCGTTTTTATATACTCTGCCCAGGTTTCTCGCACCTACGACTCTATTTCCGCATCTACGGGAAAAGTCGCGCTTCTGCGATCAAGTAACTGCATTTGCGCTCTTCGCGGGTGCGGGAACCACATCGCACCTTCGGTCCAAGCTCGCTTCTACGCCCCGCTGCTTGCATCTGCAACTCTCGCAGGTGCGGGAAAATCTTCGCACCTGCGACTTCTGCCCATCTCCTCCTAAGCCGCATCTGCGATCCAAGGCTCGCTTTTGCGGGCTCGCACCTGCAGTTCCCACTCCACAGGTGCGGTTACACCAGTAGCAACAACACTTCAGCTGCAATTCCTAAACTCCCATCAAGCTGTCAACTACCCAAAATCGCCCCGAGGCCCTCGGGACCTCAACCAAACATACCTACAGGTCCTATAACCCGATACGAACTTAGTGGAACCTTCGAATCACTCAAAATAACATCAAAAAACCAAATTACACTCGGATTCAAGGCTAAAGAACTTCTAAACTTCCGAATTCCACAAACGAATCTGAAACCTGTCAAACCACGCCCGATTGATCTCAAATTTTACACACAAGTAAAAAATGAGACCCCGAACCTACCCCAACTTCCGGAAATCCAATCCGACCCCGATATCAATTTTTCCACTGGCTAAAATTTTAACTTTCGCCAATTCAAGCCTAATTCTGCTACGGATCTCCAAAACACATTCTGGACGCGCTCCTAAGTCCAAAGTCACCTAATAGAGCTTACGGAACCGTCAAAATTCAAATCTGAGGTCGTTTACACACAAGTCGACATCCGGTCGACCTTTCCAACTTAAGCTTCCAATTAAGAGACTAAATGCCTCAATTCCCTCCGAAACTACTCCGGACACGAACCAACCAACCCGGTAGGATATAATACATCTTAGAACACAAAAGAAGCAGAAAATGGGGGAACGGGGCTATAACTCTCGAAACGACCGGCCGAGTCGTTACATCGGGGCTCCTAACCAAATATGCACACAAGTCCAAAAATATCATACGAACTCGATCGCGCAATTAAAATACCAAAATAACACCTAAAACTACGAATCTGACACCAAATCAAATGAAATTTTGAATGAAACATTTTTATTTTACATCCGGACGTTCGAATCAATTCAGTTCAACTCCGTTTTGCAGAAAATTTCGCATACAAGTCATATATATATATAGTAATAAACCTATACCAAGCTCCGGAACCAGAATCCGAACCCGGTAGCAACAAAGTCAAACTTTGGTCAAATCCTTAAATTCTTTAAACCTTTAAACTTCAAATTTTCGACACGAATTCACATTTTAATAAGTATTTCACACAAAAGCCTTCCAGAAAAGACACAGACTACACATGCAAATCGAGAAAGACAAAAAGGATTTATTTGAGGTTTCGAAACGTAGAATTATGACTTAAAAGTCTAGATAACTGATCGGGTCATCAAATACAGAGACAATTTTAATATTGCTGTGAAGTTCCCTTCAGTATTCCTACACCTTAAATAATTTTTTTCTAAATCGCCAATCAATTGGCACGCCCACTATTAACCACCGTTTTTCCCGTTAATTTTTTTCTTAATAAATTAACCTAAAATTTTAGAGGGACATGACTCAATTCAAGATTTCAAAACCCCACTTCCCACTCTTCTCTCTCTCTCGTCAAACATCCATATGTTATGATAACTAATAGCATGACAACAATTATAAGTGGGAGATGGGCATTGCACTTTGCCCAAGAAACTTATCTCATTTCATCTTTCATATATCTTATTCTATCTGTGGGGCCTAAATTAAAATTTCAACAGATCACTAAACAAGAAATTGGCCTATGAGAAAGAAGATAAAAAAGAGCCAGTGCAGATTTTTTATAATTTACAAATGCACAATACTCTTCATCAATGCATGTTCGTACACTATCGTATCAAGAAGTACTACTATTAAAGTGTAAGCCATATCTAGAGCACTTCGGGGTTGTTTGTTCACATATTAACTATACAAAAGTATATATAACATATATTTTATTCAGCAATAAACAATGATAAAGGGATTGCTATGTTATGAATAATAATATAGCCATTATGCAATGAATAATATTGAAAATTTTACGTTATGATAATTTACTTTGTATTTTTTATCCATGTAGTGCTAATCACACATGTATAATTCTTATTTCAATCTTGCACAAAGTAATATACAAATTCTCGTATAATATATTAATACGAAATATGATTTACTATTGCTAGTCAACTGCTGCGTTAATTATGCTGAAATTATTTTTTCTTGTACAACCAACCAAATAACGTTAGTTACTTTAATTCTTTAATGTAACAATGTATTATTTTGTGCGAAATTTTATTGAGATTATTTTATGTAGTCATTCAAAGGGGAGCCTTGGAGTAATACTAAAGGTGTCTTTGTATGACCTATAGGTCACCGATTCAAGCTGTGAATGCAATCACCAATGCTTACATTAGATTTGGCCGTTTACATCACACTTTTGGATGCGAGACTCTTCCCGAAACCTTACGTGAATGCAAGATATATACTTTGTATACTGGACTGCCATTTTCTTTAACTCAAACCAAATGACTCTATAGTAGCATCAATCACACGTGCTTTGCTTCTTTTAGTTACTCAACAGTGTTGACCTTTGAGTGATCCCAAAACCAAAAGATTGGCTCTCCCTCAACTCTTATATATATACCTTTTTCACTTTCATATACACACCACCCTATGATCTCTCCTCTTCTCTAACTTCATAAAACAACTACCTCTTTGTATATTCTATTCAAAGAAACAACAAAATGATAGATGGAAAATTTCTCAAGGCATGTCAAAGAATCATACCTGACATGCCTTGTGCTAATTGTGACAAATGTTGTAAATGGCCAATATGGCCATTTTTGCAAGAAGAGAAAACTATCCCAAGTGATGTTCCAAAGGGTCACTTGGTAGTATATGTAGGGAAATACCAAAAGAGGTTTGTAATCAAAATCACTTTGCTCAATCATCCACTTTTCAAAGCATTGCTAGATCAAGCCCAAGAAATTTATGATTTCACTTCTGAATCAAAGTTATGGATCCCTTGTGATGAAAACATCTTTATCAGTGTCATAAGATGTGCCAAATCTCCAAAAAATCGATGTGTTTCACTCTGCTTTTGATGTTGTTTTTGTTTTCCCACCCAATATATGGTACCCCATTGAGACGATCCGTCTAAATTCATATTCGCGCTGAGAAATCTCTCATTGAGGATAAAGCGTTCCCTGACAAAGGCGACTTCATGTCCGCGACTCGAACCCGAGACCTCTAATTAAGGATGAATGAATATTTACCACTCCACCACGTTTCGCTTTTGATGTTTAAAATCATAGAGGTTGTGATTAAATTTCATTTGTGATGTTCAACTCATATAGTTTAGAACGTTGACATCTTTTTTTAAGTTGTAGACATCGAATTGTTTGTATATGCGTTACCTATGAAGCTGAAAAGCTTTACTTCTAGAAAGTCATGAGTAAATTCATTCGAGAGTACATTTTGTTGACCTGATTCTTGAACCTTGTACGTCGAATTTTTTGCAGAAAAGAATCTAGGTTATCCGTCACCAATTAATTTTACATATGTGATTATTGTCTAGAGCTAAAAAATTGACTTAATTCGAGTCATTTATATTTTATGAGCAACTCAAACACAATTCAATTATGTTAATGCGATAAAAATAAAATTTGTGACTTTACTATTATAGTTTTGTAGCACTAAAATTTAGTTACTTTAATTTAATAGTAAAAAGTAATTTTATAACTTTACTTTTATAATGAGTGAAGTTCATCAATGACTATGGATGAAAATTTAGGGGTGTTTAAGAAAATCGATAGACCGTACCAAATTGATAATTCGAGTCAAATCAAAAAAAAAAAATTGATGTGATTTGGTATTGGGAAAAAAACCCTATCATATATAATTGGTTTGGTTTGGCATCGTTTTGTTTTAACTAAAAAAGTTAATCTGAAACCAAACCAACCCGATAGTACATTTATAAATTTTATACATATAAATATTTGTTATAATATAATTGATAAATATTTTTATACATTTTCAAAGTTTTATCTTTTAACGTATTATTTCAAGTTTGGACTTAAGAATCTGATACCATTGGTCTTGTTTGGTAATTGAAAAATCGAAGCAACCCGACTGATATAGACCCTCAGTGAAATTAACAAACCACCTTAACGAAGTGCACCGTCTTCTCATGTATTCAACTGATCGTTTATTTAGTGAATTTTCTAGGAAGAATTACACAAAAATACAGTCCACCTATATACATTGTAGCAGAATAACCCAATTACAACTTTGCAAATCTGTAGCCCATTAATAATAGGCCAAAGTTTGAAAAATAAGTATTTTTTTTATTGTGCAGATCTTCAAGCACAAAAATTTGGTGATTTTTTATTCTTCTTACCCAAGTTTGTATATATTCCTATTCCAGCTACAAAATATCCATTCCATTAATATTATTTGTAAAGGGTATCTGAAAATAACGGAAAAAGGTTAAATATATCGCTTTTGCTTTCATATATTGTCTATATTTAACTTTCTCGAATCAAATTTATCCCTACTGTTATATTATCAGACCAAATTTACCATTATAATCAACAAACTTTTCAAAAATACCCCTTGATCCGTTAAGTAATAAAAAATATCCCAAATTTCTTTTATTTAAATCACTTGTTGTTCTTCTTGGTCCACTATTTTCTAAATATTGACATTTACCTGCTTTCTGAATTAGAGGAAAAAAAAAGAGAAAATATATATTAAATAATACAATCGAATAAACTAAGTAAATTAAAGAATCAAAATTAGGTAGTTTTTCTAAATTCTAAAAGTATTTACAACATCCCAATTTTAATGAATTCATTGCACCAAATGTATGGAGACTTTGCAAGTATTAGTGATTGAAGTTGAAATTCCTCGGAGACTTTACATTATCTAATTTAACTTTGCTTTAATTAAATGCCTATGCATTATGCACTCTTAAGTTAATCGATCGAACTCTACTAACGAGGCAATGACAAAACTTATTTGAATAAACATGTACATACATGACGATCAACTGCATATAATACATAATAAATAGGCCCACTAAATTATACGGTGTATATATGATTGAAAAATAAATGAGATTCTAAACCAATTTTATTTATTACAAGAATAGAAATGAGTGCATAGTAATTTAAAAAATTTATAAATAATTTGTATAGTCTAGTAACTTTAGCATTCACATCAATAGTAACATTTGAAAATAATGGAGCAAGAAGAACAACAAGTGATTCAAATAAAAAGAATTTGGGAGATTTGTACTACTTAACAGATCTAGGGGTATTTTAAAAGTTTGTTGATTGGTAAATTTGGCCCGATAGTATAACGGTAGGAGTAAATTTGGCCCGATAGTATAACAGAGATTAAATATAGACAATATATGAGAGTAGAAGGAGTATATTTGGCCTTTTCCCCCAAAACAATTAACACTTTGAGACACTTTGAGTATAAGGGCCAAAGTGTCAAATATACCTCTGTACTATCAGAAAATGTTAATGTACCACTCGTTATACTTTGAGTTCATATATATCCCTATCCTTATACTATTGGTTCAAATATACCCTTTTACGTTAAGTTTGTCCAAAGTGGACGTCCAATGACACTGACATTTGATGAAGTGGATGCCACATGACTTGCCGCCTCAGCACCCTAGCCCATTTTACTCCTCCCTTCTATTTCTTTATTCCACCACTAAAATTTTCTTCCCATGTATCACTATTGCCACAATTACCGCTGCCATGAAAAATATTGTATTTTAAATTTTAATCTTTTATATATGGATTAGGTGCGTTGAGGTGTCATGCCATATAGCAGTTGCCTCATCAAATATCAGTGCCACGTAGGATTTGATGTCCATCTTGGACAAACTTAACAGAAGAAAGCTATATTTGAACCAATAGTAAGACGGCAAGGGCATATTGAGACCCAAAATATAATAAAGAGTATATCTAAAAAATTTCTCATAGTATAGGGATGAATATATTTGCCCTTTGCCGTATTCTTTATTCATCTACAACATTGCTCTTTTTATCATCGAGAATGTACCTCGTTCCATCACTATACCTCCTTGAGGTCGTCTAGGTTCAATCAGATTTTCTTTATCTTATTTTGTTCATATTACCCTTTCTGAGTCGAGGGTGTATTGGAACAGTATTTTTAACTGTTAGGTAGGAATAAGGTCTGCGTACAGACTATTTTCTCCGGATCCCATTTGACGTGAAAACTTACTGAGTTTGTTGTTTATGATTGGTTTACTATCCGCTGTTTGGCATCATCATAACGCCTTAATTAATCGAATTTACCTTGGTATTTGCAGCAGCCTTTCATATGCTTAAAATGTTATTGTGAGAGCCTCTTCCCCTCTTGAATTACTTTCTAAGGTAGTGTGAAATTGGCATAACTTAACTGAGAAGCCCATTGAAGATCAAGAATGTTATCTTTTTTATACGAGATCGCTAGGCCGAATACGGACAATACAATATCCTCATCTCCTTACAAAGTTGACCTTGAGAGATAAATTTCCAGCAAATCCACTCAAGGACAATATCCAATAATACAGTAAAAATAACACAGGCTAGCAAACACTTGCAAAGTTATTGAAAATAACTACTCTTTTGCTGGAATACAAAAATTCAAACATAATATACTGTATTATGGAGTTTTTGCGTATAAACTTTAAGCATAGCATGTTGGAACTCAGCACAAGGAAAATTCCAGCATAATTTGTTGAATTATGAAGCTCCTGCGTATAAACTTCCAGCATATTATGTTAGAACTCCATCATATTATGAAATTCCAGCATATTATATTGAAATTGCATGTTAAAAATTTGGATTTTTTAGGATATTTTTGTTCTGATATTATCTTTACATGAAAAAGTGGCTAAATTTCGATTACTTTTGAAATCATGGCTATTTTTCAATTACCAGCTATAATTTGGCTATTTTTTATTTTTTCCCCCCAGTGATAAAGGAATTTTTACCTAGCTATACTATAATAGAAACCTATTAACCACCTTTATTTAGATTCCTTATTAATTACTTTTTGTGTGTGTATATATATAACCATAAAGTAAAAAAAAATCGAGATCCCTTAATTTTAGCATGTCAGTTACTCGACACTCATCCCTTATTTTCAATAACCCCCACATTTAAGATTCTGTTTCTTTTTTCTCTCTTTCTTAATAACCATCCAAAATCTCTCTTTTATTTTTGTAACCAACCCCCCCCCCCCCAAAATAAAGTACGATAAGTAGAAAATAAAGAAAGAAAAATAGTATCAAGAGTTATTACAGACCAATCATCATCAAAATAAGGCCAACCATCCCCCCCCCCCCCCCCCCCCCCCAAAAAAAAAAACCCTATTCTTTTCCTTTTTCCAAAGGTATTCAAACCCAATTTCTCTCTTTCTTACTAATCGCCCAAAATCTCTATTTCTTATTGATACAATGCAGACAAAAGTCAAAAATATTGCTCTAGAATCAAGTTGTAGGTAAGTATTGAATCTTGTTATCTTTCTTTCTAAAATCTTTATTGTATGCGACTTGTATATGATACCCCAAAACCCAAAATAATACTCGATACAATACTAATATAATTATAATACAATTATATTAAATTTATAGTGTGGAGTTGTCATTGAAACTTGAAAAAGATGAAGATCATAATTGTATCACAATTTTTGAGAAATCGCGATTGTATCATAATTGTATATGTATCATGATTATTGTGGGAATTTTTAACGACCCGGTATGTCGTTACGTAGAACCTGCATTATAATTACTGTTATTGACCTGTCATAGATTGGTTATGCTGTTATCGATGTGTTAGAGTTGGTAGGTTTGAAATCGGAATGGTTGTAGTGAGAGTTTAGTCACTTAGTCTTAAAAGTAGCCTTAAAGTTGGAAAAGTCAACTGAGAGTTGACTTATTCGTAAACGACCTCGGAATGCGGATTTTATGGCTCGGATAGCTTCGTTAGGTGATTTCGGACTTAGGAGTATGTTCAGAATAATTTTGTGATGTCCGATGTAGAATTAGGCTTGAATTGACGAAAGTTAGTTTTTGGTTGATTTTCGGTCGGCAATGGAAAATAAGCTATCGGGATTGGAATAGAGTTCCGATATTTGGAGCAAGTTCGTAACGTCATTTTGGATATGTCTGCAAAATTTCAGGTCAATCGGAATTGTTTTGGATAGTTTCGGCATCGTTGGTGGATTTTAGAAATTTCAAAATTCTTAGGCTTGAATCCGATGTGATTTTGGTGTTTTGATTTTAGTTTTGGTGTTTTGAGAGTGCAACCGAGTTTGAATGATCATATGTGACGTGTTGATATATTTGGTTGAGGTCCCAAGGGGCTCGGGATTGATTTCGGGAGGTTAACGAACTCATTTGGACTTAAAAATAAGGCTGTTTTGCTGGTGTTTTTGCACAGGGATTTTACCCTATGCGTTCGCGGAGGGGGCCCCGCGTTCGCATAGGGAAAGTTGGGAGCTGAGGAAATTTTGTATTGTGCGTTCGCGATTAGGCAGGTGCGAACGCGGAGTATAAAGGTTCTGGGCATCGCGGACGCGGGTGAGGATACGCGTTCGCGTAGGGTTAAATCATCTGAGGGACCCCTAGGCCATTTGGTATACGCGTTCGAGGGAGGTTGACCGGGGAAAGCAGTGCTTTCGTGAGAGATTGACCGCTATCGCGAAGGGCAAAGTGGGGCCTGGAAAAATTAATGCTTCGCGAACACGGGGAGTGGGCCGCGTTCGCAATGAGTAAAGACCTGGTCAGTTAAATTAAAACCCTTCCGCTACCATAACATATTTTAACACCATTTTTGAACGGGGAGAAGCTTTTGAGGCAATGTTGAAGAGGGTAAATCATTATTCTTCGTCAAGGTAAGTATTTTGGACCTTAAAACTCGATTAGAGGTGATTAAGGAACATAATCTCAGTGTTTAATTCATGAAAATCAGTAGAAAAATGTGGGGTTAGGACTTGAGATTATGATACCTTTAGGGGACGATTTGAGGGGTCAAACGAACTCTGAGTTTAGCATTCTTTATATGTACGGACTCATGAGATGACGAAGAACATTCTGGTATAAAAATTTCTAAGCTCCGAGACGCGTGCCCGGGGGTCGGGTTTTAGCAAATTTTGGGTTTTGAGCTAAAATTGGTATTTTTCAATTGGAATTCATTCTTTAAGCATAAATTGATGATAAATATTTGAACTTGGTAGATTTGGAGCACTCGGGAGTTGATTCGAGAGGCAAGCGTATTGCGGAATTGTTTCCGGGCTAGTTTGAGGTAAGTAATGTCTTTAAATCATGTCCTGAGGGTATGAAACCCCGGACTCTGCACCCTTTTACGGGTCTTGAAAATGCAAAGATTGGAACTTTGGAAATATATTCCCTATTTAGGCAACTATTGAGTTGCGAAATTGATTTCTAAGCCTATGCTTAATAGTATTGACATATATTTTGATATGATTCGGGTTGTACGCCATGCCTGGGGCCTAGTGCCGATCTGTTTACCCCTTGGGGGCTGTTTTTACTATTTTCCTCACTTGATATGTTACAATTTTCACTCAGTCTTTTCTTGATAATTGTTTTGACACTCAGAGTATTTTGATACTATCTATTGAAAATGAAACACCATTTTCGGGTCAAGAATCCGGTATATTTATGGCCTGAAGGGCATGTTGAGAGTGTCTGACTGAGTGAGGCTGCGGGCCATTATTGTGAGGATGTTGTGATATGAGAGAGGCTGCGGGCCAATATTGTGAGTGATTTATGCCATGATGTGGCTTGTTATAGCGCTTGGGTTGTAGGAGCCCCTCCGGAGTCTGTACACACCCCCAGTGAGTGCAGGTACCTAATGAGTGATGTTGCCTGCGGGGCTGATACTGAGTGATTGTGAGGTTGCCTGATGGGCTAATACTGAGTGATTGTGAGGTTGCATGATGGGCTAATATTGAGTGACCGTGAGGTTGCCTGATGGGATGATACTGAGGGAAATTGTTACGAGAAATGATTATGGCCCGAGGGGCAGATTTATGATGATGTTACTGAGTTTTTGAACTATGATTCACTTCGTTTTTCAAACTGATTTTTACTGAGATATATTGAAATTACTTGTTTAAAAGGATTTATGGAAATTGGTTTTCGAACTAATGTATTTGATGAATACCTTACGGTGATTTGGTGTTTTACTGTTTTGTGAATTGGTGTATCTGTGCTGTGTGTTTCTTATTTCTAAGACTCTGATTTATTTTCATTACTAATGAGTTGGCGTACTCATCATTACTCCCTGTGCCTCTGTGCACTGATCTAGGTACCGGATCAGAGCAGTAGCTATCTCTGTTCGTTAGTAGCAGTTTTACTAGATTTCGAGGTAGCTGTCCAGCGTCCACAACTTCTCCATTTCCCTTCCTTATTTAGTTTTAGCATTTCATTCCTAGACTTTATTTAAGACACTAGTAGAGTTAGTTTTATTTCGTAGATGCTCGTGACCATGTTGACTCCAGTCTTGGGAGGTCTTGTTTAGAGTTGTTTAGACTAGTATTGGGGCGCTAAGACTTAAAGAAATTATTTTATGTTATGTTTGTTGTTTATTATTGAATTGTGAATTATTATAATAGAACAAATGTGTAGTAAGGTGATGGTTGTCTAGCCTAGTTCCACGATAGGCGCCATCACGACCTGTTAGGATTTGGGGCCGTGACAAGTTGGTATCGGAGCTCTGGGTTACATAGGACTCAACGATCATGAGCAAGTTTTGTAGAGTCTTGCGGATCGGTATGGAGACGTCTGTACTTATTTTCGAGAGGCTACTTAGGAAAAATCTCAATTGTCTTGTACTCTTTCGTGCCAATCTATTGATTCTTGAAATCTAAACTTACGTTGTTTTATTCTCTCACAGATGGTGAGGACACACAATACCGATCAGGGTGACCAGACACCAGCCAGACCCACAAGGGGTCAGGGCCGTGGTAGAGGTAGGGGACCAGCCCGCGCAGCAGCTGGGACAGTACCCTAGATTCCCCCTATCATTCTGGATCAGGTTCCCGCTGATGGTGCTCCAGCGGGACAGGCTCAGGCACCGACAATGCCTATTGTTATTCCGGGTCTTCAGGAAACCCTGGCTTAGATATTGACGGTGTGTTCCAGTTTAGCTCAGGCAATTGCTATGTCCACTACTGCTACTGCAGCTCAGGCCGGGGGAGGCAATCAGACTCCAGTTTCCCGGACACTTGAGCAGGCTGTACGGGGTATTCAGACACCGGGAGCAGCCTCAGCTTAGCCAGTTGCCCCAGTTCAGGACTATGTGGTTCCAGCTATGCCCGAGGATGAGCAGCGTAGGCTAGAGAGGTTCAACAGACTTAAGCCTCCGACTTTCAGCGGCACATAGGGTGAGGATGCCCTAGGTTTCCTGGATAAATTCCAGAGGATATTGCGTACTGCGGGTATTTTGGATACCAGTGGGGTCTCGTTTGCTACATTTCAGTTTGCGGGTGCTACTTTCACTTGGTGGGAGGCATTCGAGAGGCGTAGGCCGGTTGGTTCAGCACCACTCACATGGCAGCAGTTCTCCACGATCGTTTTGGAGAAGTATGTTCCTCAGTCCCATAGAGAGGAGCAACGCAGACACTTTGAGCAGCTACGCCAGGGAGAGTTGTCAGTTACTCAGTACGAGATATGGTTTTCCGATTTGGATAGACATGCTTCTGAGTTTGTCCCTACTGATAGGGAGGGGATTAGGAGGTTTGTAGATGGTCTTACTTATCAGCTTCGGATCTTGATGACCAGAGAGAGAATGTCTGGAGCTACATTAGAGTAGGTAGTTGACATTGCTCGGGACATTAAGTCGGTTCGTAGGCAGGAGCGTGAGGAGAGGGAGGTCAAGAGGCCTCGGGGATCAGGTAGCTTCAGTAGTGCCCCTTCTAGAGGGCAATTTCAGCACAACAAAGGTCGTCTATTTAGACCTCCATAGCCAGTTCGCCCATCTTACAGTGGTGTATCTTCGGGGCAAGGTCCTCGCAATTCTCATCAGGGACGTTCATCTTTTAGTGCCCTTCCAGCTCAGAGCTCCGCCCGAGCATCCTCTTATTAGGGTTCTTCTATGCATGGTTAGTCTGTTGGTTATCATGGTGGAAGGGGTTCTCGTCAGTATTCATCTCCAGCTCCAGGTAGTTGTTATGAGTGTGGAGATTTCGGACATGAGTGGAGGTAGTGGCCTCGTCGTCCTAGTAGTTCACCTCAGCAGAGGGTTCAGCCCTCGGCTTCAGCCCCAGTCACCTCACCACCTACTCAGGAAGCTAGAGGCCTCCCTAGAGGGGGAGGTCGAGCAGGTGGAGGCCATCCACGTATTTATGCACTTCCGGCTAGGCCTCATGCTATGGCCTCAGATGCGGTGATTACAGGTACTATCTCAGTTTGTCACAGTGATGCTTTGGCTTTATTTGACCCTGGTTCCACGTACTCTTATGTCTCATCCTATTTTGCTCATTTTCTGAATATGCCCCGTGAGTCTTTAGTTACGTCTGTTCATGTTTCGACTCTGGTGGGCGATACTATTATTGTGGACCATGTGTATCGGTCGTGTCTTATATCTATTGGGGGTCTGGAGACCCGAGTGGACTTGATGTTCCTCAGTATGGTTGATTTTGATGTGATTCTGGTCATGGATTGGTTATCCCCATGTCATGCGATTCTTTATTGTCACGCTAAGACCGTGACCTTAGCTATGCCTGGATTTTCGAGAGTCCAGTGGAGAGGGCCTATAGAGCATGTGCCTAGCAGAGTGATTTCTTATTTAAAGGTTCAACGTATGGTTGAGAAAGGGTGTGAATCTTATCTTTCTTTTGTGAGGGATGTTAGTAGTGAGACTCCATCTGTTGATTTTGTTCCTGTAGTTCGTGATTTTTCGGATGTATTCCCTCCAGACCTGCCAGGCATGCCACCTGATAGGGACATTGATTTTGGTATTGACCTGGTGCCAGACACCCAGTCTATCTCTATTCCACCTTACCGCATGGCACCAGCGATGTTGAAAGAACTGAAAAAGCAGCTTCATGAACTCTTAGATAAGGGGTTCATTCGGCCTAGTGCGTCACCTTGGGGTGCACCTGTGTTGTTTGTGAAAAATAAAGATGGCTCCATGTGTTTGTGTATTGATTATAGGCAGCTGCATAAGGTTACCGTGAAGAATCGTTATCCTTTTCCTCGTATTGATGACTTATTTGATCAGCTTCAGGGATCTAAGGTGTTCTCCAAGATCGACGTGAGGTCGGGGTATCATCAGTTGAAGATTCGTGATTCTGACATTCCGAAGACTGCTTTCAGGACCAGATATGGTCATTATGAATTCCTGGTTATGTCATTTGGGCTGACCAATGCCCCAGCAGCGTTCATGCAATTGATGAACAGTGTGTTTCAGCCTTACCTTGATTTATTCGTCATTGTGTTCATTGATGACATCCTGGTTTATTCTCGTAGCCAGGAAGAGCATTCTCAGCACCTGAGGGTGGTGTTACAGAGATTGAGGGAGGAGAAGTTTTATGCAAAATTCTCCAAGTGTGAGTTTTGCTTTTGTTCAGTATCTTTCTTGTGGCACGTGGTGTCTAGTGAGGGTATTCAGGTTGATCTTAAGAAGATTGAGGCGGTGCAGAGTTGGCCCAGACCGTCCTCAGCTACTGAGATTAGGAGTTTCCTTGGTTTGGCGGGATATTACCGTCGCTTTGTGGAGGGATTCTCCTCTATTGCTTCACCATTGACTAGATTGACCCAGAAGGGTGCTCCATTCAGATGGTCCGATGAGTGTGAGGAGAGCTTTCAGAAGCTCAAGTCAGCATTGACCACAACTCTGGTACTAGTTTTTCCTACTGGTTCGGGTTCTTACACAGTCTATTGTGATGCTTCTAGAGTTGGCTTGGGAGCGGTATTGATGCAAGACGGTAAGGTGATTGCCTACGTGTCTAGACAGTTGAAGGTGCACGAGAAGAACTATCCTTTCACGACCCCAATTCCTAACATGTCGTGATGGCGCCTATCGTGGAACTAGGCTAGCCAACCATCACTTTACTACACATTTGTTCAATTATAACAGTTCACAATATAACAATAAACAACACTCATAATAAAGAAATAAATTATATAAGTCTAGCGCCCCCAATAATGAACTAAACAACTCTAAACAACCTCCCAGAACTGGAGTCAATAGTCATAAGCATCTAAGGATGAATAAATCTAACTCTGCTAAAACTATAATATATGTCTCTGAATCAAATGCTAAGATTAAATGGGGAAGGGAAATGGAGAAGCTGCGGACGCTAGACAGCTACCTCGAAATCCCGTGAAATGCTGTTATCGAACCTGCGTCAGCTACTGCTGCGAGCTAGTACCTGGATCTGTGCACAGAGGCACAGGGAGTCTTTATGAGTACGCCAACTCAGTAGTAATGAAAATAAATCACAGTCTGAGTAATATAAAACACACAGTACAGATACACAATTCCACAAAACCAGTAACACACCAAGTCACCATGTAGTATTCATCAAATAATAAGTTCGAAGTCAGTTTCCAGAAATCCCTTGAAAACAAGTGCAATATCAGTATATCTCAATAAAATTCTCAGTAAAACCAGTTTGAAAACTAAGTAAATCATAGTTTGAAAACTCGGTAAAATCTTCATAAAACTGCCCCTCGGGCCATAATCATTTCTTGTAACAATATCTTTCAGTATCAGCCCATCAGACAACCTCACAATCCCTCTGCCCATCAGGCTACCTCACAATCACTCTGCCCATTGATACGCTCAAATTACACTTTAAAATAGTGTAAAGCGGTCGAAGTCAAATATAATAACCCAACGAGGTTGGGGTCGAATCCCACAGGGAATAGGTGTGAAAATGTTACTTTGATAGTGTGATTCTTAACTCAAATCATAATCCATTCCATTAGTAAATGGGGAGATGAGGGTTGGTTGTGTAATAAACTAATAGAAATAGTAGCAATGAGATTTACTTAAAAGTGTAGTTAATATGATTAGGTGAACCAAGGTTGTGTCCCCTTTTAATGACGTGTAATGCAAATGGGTATTAATATGATATATTTCTAATGGGAAGTTCTTGATATGCAATTGATTTCTAGATGGCTACCCAATATTTTCCAATAATAGAGTAGTATTTCCTCTTTACAATTTTCCCAAATATAAAAGAGTTGCAATGAAATCCAAATCACTTTATGCCAAATAAAACCATCTTATCCCTAAGTGATTCTATTAAACAAGGTTTAAAGTCTTGAGTCTTTGATATTTACCCTTACCAATTCTAACCCACTTTTCCAAGCTAAGAAAGAATTTATGGCATAAGTTAATGTTTGCAACCACTAACAAGAAATGTATAATGAAGAGTAAATAAATATCAACAACCCATTATGCATATATTCAATGTTAAATACCCAAATACATAACACCCATTTAGGGTCCACAATCTTAGTATTTAAGGTTAGCTACTCATAATAAATGACAAAAAGCTAAGAGTATTAAGTGTCATGAATGCTTACAAATCAAGAATGAATTGTTATAATGATTCCAAAAAGAAGAGAATATTCTAATAGGGGAATGTTCTTCAAAGACTGGACAAGAATGACCCATAAAACCCAAGTAAATCCTTTTATAGTGGGCCAAAGGTCGGGTGGATCACAGACAAAAATACCTCTGCGGACAGGTTATGCGATCACATTCCTATCGCATATCAGGAATGCGGTTCACATCCTTCTTGTTCTCATCGCATAACTAAACCTAGTTTCCTGGTCGTCACCGCATTGTTGATTTGCGGTTCGCATTGTTGATGTGCGACCGCAGATTGACATCGCATTCTTGGTGCAGCTTCAGGCATCGGGGATTCTGCGGTTAAGTATGCGGCTCACATGTGAGTTATGCGATCGCATACTAGACCACATTTTAGCTCTTGAGATTTGCCCATCTTTTCTGTTGCGGTCTGTGATCCCTGGGTGAATTATGCGTTTCGCATTTGAGTTATGCGACGCTCTCTTGTCAGATATGCGATCGCATAGTGTTGTTCCCCTCACTTATTAGCTTCTTTGCTTTCTTTTCATGGTCTTGAGTATTTACATCTCATGCACTGCAAAACGTCAAAATTCTATGAGTATAGAGGGCAAATGCTCTTGAAACAAACTATAATTTAAGTAATTTGGTATTAAATGTGCCGAAATTCTCCGGCACGTCAACACCCCCAACTTAAACTCTTGCTTGTCCTCAAGCAACTAAAATGACTCTATCTTAACCTAGACTTAAACTACAAGACCGGAAGAAACTATGACCAAGGACAGTGTTAAGTGCCAGTACTACAAGCATGCATTTCATCCATTTACCCGTCATGAACAGTTACTACTATTTATATGGAAACTACTCAACTTGTGCACTTTGAGCCTCGAACAATTTGACTAAATGTTACTTTCGGCTGAGTGCGCATGCACCCGACTTCAAGAACTCAACTACTGTTACGCCTCACAGATCATGTGCCCTTACCAAAAAGAAAGAAAGTCCCCACTTGCAATATTTACGGAGACAAAACGGGGGACATATTTACCAAGACACTCACATTCACAAAAAAATAATTCAAGTGCTACAACACATCATACTATAGGCTTGCCCTTATTTTAATTCATAGTATATTCAAGAATATTCGGTTGGAGATCCCATAAGGACTTTATAAGCTTGTAATTTAGGTTTAGGTAAAGGTGGGATACACATTTGGGAAAATGGCTACACCCTCCTTGAACACTACTCACATTTTTCTTTCTTGATGCACTTTGTTTCTATTCAAACCACATGGCCTCATTCGCATCTAGTTACCAACAAAGAACCACTTTAAATACCTCAATTAGTCTCTTCAAAGCTCCCATATTCTTTTTGTGTTTTTCTTTTGTATTTTCCTTTTGTATTTTCCTTTTGTACTTTTCCTTTGGAGCTTGATTTCAAGAGAGTACCTTCTCAGCTTCCACTTTGACACTACACCCCCAACTTAGGCTTTTTGCTTCATTCTCAATATTCAAGGAGGGACGGGTTCAAAAGAGGAATTATTTTTTCAAGAGGGAAAGGCTAGTATTGAGGTGACCAAAAAAAAAGTTCAAGGCTCAAATGGGATAACTAGTGATAATATATCTACAAAGGTGGCTCAAAAGGCTAACGGGGTTTTCGAATAACACAAAGAATGCCTAAGGTCATTTCTCCAACCAAACATAATTGTCATTAGCATTGAAAAACCAACCGGGCAAGTTCTAGATGATGGACGCAAGAACAAGAATTATTTATACAAGCACTAACACACATGGCACATGACTGTTCGATTCAACATCGTTTTAGCTCAAGAGTCAAGGCTCGACAACTCGAAACCTTCATTATTTGCATGTATAATTCTAAGTACACATAGAGTCAACGGGCGATCCTCAAGTACACAGAGCTGGTTTTCTTTTTAACACATTATTTATATAGGAAGGGTATGGATTACATGCTTGAGACTAGACACTTACACTAAACTGGTCAATATGTTTCGTCCAGGTGCCCGTGGTTCTACTACTACACCCTTGGAAAAGAACCCGGCGAAGAAAATTCATTGCTAACAAATAAGGAGAACCCTACCTAATTTAACGACTTTTTTTTATATACATTATATATATATATATATATATATA